>APFE031029177.1:3660-153249 GCA_000404065.3 Pinus taeda
GAATTGTTCATTTGTGTAATATAAAGGAGGTTGCCCCCTCGAAGAGGCTGAATTCTAAGGCATTGATCTCTCTTTTCTATCTTTTTGTGAGCTGGTTTCATAACATTTTCTAATTTTTATAGCCATTAATAAACCACAAGTGATGTCCACTATAATATTTTCCCAACATTCAAGTTGGAATACATGTCCCATGACCTTGGTTTTATTCTACTTGCATGGAAACTAAACCACGATTGTTACATATTCATAGCCATCCAAGGGTTTCCAATTTCTTTTTAGGGCCAACCTTTCATTCTATGCACATGTGGGTTTCCATAATAAAATTATATTTTTTCTTAACCAAATTAATTTCTTCCAACCACTAGGAGGGATCTTTATTGATGAGGAAGGTTGTCCGAAGGAGGTAATTTGTCCCTGAGATGCCAAATTAACACCATGATGAGCCTCCACTCCCCCACTATTCATAGCACAAAATGTTAAAAATAAAAAATAAAAAATTACTTCAGCATTCCCCTTATGGAACACGGAAATGCTTAAGGTTAGTCAAGAGATTTATGTAATTCTTTTTTCTTTATGTTTCGTAAATTTTGGAAAACCTTATAAGTATAAATTGGAAAGTTTTCGCCTCTAAATACCGTTTGTGTGTAAAGAAATTATGCTGGAAGATATCAATAATAGGTGATAATTTAGAAGAATCCCTTGATTTATCTGACCTTGGTTTAAAGACAATTCTAATATCCTGATGTATAAAATACAACCTAGGTGCACAATTTTTGCTATAATATATGTATATTAAAAACAATTAAACATATACATAAAAATATGTATCAAGGTTCTTAAATATGGAGATTCACTTCCCTTTACCAATGAGATTTTTCATTTGTAAATGTGACTTTGTCACAATACTATGGGCCAATATCATGTATTAGTAATATTGTATGCCCAAAAAACCATAAATCATGTTCAATTAATATATATTTTTAATTAATTAATTTAATTAAAAGGACATAAATGACATAATTACTTTTGCGATAAATCTCATCCTTTCATTTATTACTACATTCTAAGAAAAACCTCTTCCATCGTCCTAATCCATATTGATAATTGGACTAAGACGAACTCTATAAAATTACTGTGTTCAAAATCTAGGAAATAAATAGAAGGGGACCACCTTTTCAATAATTATGGGTTTAACCAACAAAACTAGAAGGATTCTTCCTCCAGAAACCATAAGGGAAACATTACCTCATTCACATTGGCTCTTTATAGAGGGGTTTGAAATAGATTTTCTTTAACTGAAGTGACATTAGGAAGCTCGTAGCAGCCATTCAAATGTTTATTTCATTACTAACCTATATTAAAGTATGGACTAACAAGAAGGTATGGTACAAAAGGGAAGTTGTAAGGAAATTGTGGGGAAATATTGAGGCAAGCTGGCTTAAAGTTGTAGGGAAGAAATACCTAATAATGGAAAGAAAAAATGGCTAGCATGAAATAACATATTGTTATAACCAATATTTTTATTAGAAATACATCTTGAAGATCTAACAATAATAAATTAGTGGTCGTAGTATGGGGGAGATGTTGTAGTGTTCTTAAATGAACATAAACATTTAAATGTTGGCTCAATATGAGAGAAATGTTATATTGTCCATAAAATGAAGCACTAAACTAGCTACCTAGATCCATCTCAACTCTGGATCTGCTAAGTGTCTTGAGGGATCAAATATCTTGAGGGGAAAATCTCTTTTAGAGTGAAAAGATATTTAATCCCTCTCGATGCTTAGTAGATCTGGCTTTAAGATGGATATAGGTTGGTTTAATTATTAGCTTTTTATTAAACTATTAAGATATATGTCTATAAATTGCACTCCATCTTTTATATTAAAAATACTTTTATAATTTTTCCTTAAAATATATATTTCATATAATAAAATTATTATAAATCCTTTTTGCATTTTATATTTTAAAGAATTTTACAAAACTTTCTTTAAAATATGTTTATATATTCAAAAGTTTTTTATTTTTTATTTTTTATTTTATTGGTTGAAAATATGGAACATATTCTTATATGTAGTTGCGTACAAATTGAATTTAGAGTGGTGATTTAACTTTTTGACATTATAGAATCTTTTTTATTATATTTTTTAAACCAATTTTATGTATCATTAAACTTGCGGGAATCCATCAAGATTAGGATTAAATTAATGTCTAAACACATAATTAATTAAGCCTTCACACAAAAATTACTTCTCCTTGAATTATAAAGTCTTAGACAATTTTCTAAGAGAATAACTTAAAATTTAACTTAAAAAATTGAGGATATTAATCATTTTACAATGTTACCACTAATGTATGTATGATTATGAGAGAATTGATATGTAGTATATTCATTTCCAAACTCTGAGAATTAGGGATTCACATGAAGAATTATTACCTGAATAAGCTCGCCAACATTTGAATGCAATGATCATTGATAGTCAAAATGATGGTGGGAAGAGTTTTTGGGTTGACCAAATGTTCATTACTAAGTGCACAAATTTTATGGGTCAACTAGAGGTTCATTGCTCAAAGCTTCCCATAGATAATCTTCTCAGGATGATAATGGTAAATATTAATGTTTTTGGAATTAGGTAGACTAATGAGTCTCATCAATGGGTAAATTATATGGACCTTAATGCCGCCCTCCAACTTATTAAAACCAACTTTTCTCACATTTCTTTACATGTTTTGTTATATTTTGTTTACTGACAAGGGTAAATATGAGATGTCATGTCTTGTGGTCTAATGTTCATTAATTGCATATTTTTGAGAAACTTTGGCTAATTAAAGTGTAGGAACTCGAAGTATACAAGCAAAGGGAATTTTAGGAGATTGGATCTCCCTCTTTAACTCCTCACTCACAGAAAGATACCTCCACCAAATCTTATCAGCTCAGAGTTAAAAGAAGCCATTCCATTGAGTTCACTGGCAGCTAAGCCAGTGATAGTTAAAGACCAGTTGATCTCAAGTTAAGATCCAAGACTCCATAAATTTAAGGAAGTTGTTGGTAGATTCAGTTGTATAAATAAGAAGGCCTAGAGGCCCATTAGGATTCGAGTTTTTTTGTTGTAGCCAAGAGACATTTCAAGCTAAGAAATTTTGACTGATGACTCTTATCTATTTTTTATATTTGGATGAAAATGAGAAGCATTCCGTTGATCCAGCACTGATTTGACTCAGATGGCTGAACCTCTTGGGTTAGGGCCCAACCCTAGCAAAAGAGGGTCCCCTTTTTGTACATGTATTCTTAGATTACATTCATAGTTAGCTGCTGAAGTGATTGTGGTTTTGTTAATCTACAACTATTTGGATGATTAATTAGTTTTGTTCCATTTGTGGATAGGTATATTAGTGGTATCATAGTGATAGTAAACACTTTAGAAAGTATTGTGTTAATGGCTTTCACCTCATCTCCCTTATGGGATCATGATTTGAGGGTTCCATTCACACAACCTAAAAACAAATTTCTTGTTTGATTACTGCATAATATAGGGTTTCTTGTTGAATATATCATTGTCTCTGAATTTCTTAGAAGTATTTGCAATTGTCATTTTCATCTCTTGAGTTTGCTATGGATTAAAAGCACTTCAATTCATAAACTTAGCCATTAGCTATCAATAAATCTGTTTTCCTCCATTCAACTTATCTTTCCCTAATATAGATGAATTTGTGCATAAATGAAGAAAAGAGTGTATGTTGTTGCAGGAGCTTCTAATTTTTAGGGAGACCTCATCTCATTCACCTCATCCAAGTCTTATCCAACTATCCTGCGTAAGTCCACAAAACCCTAATCCATGCCTTATTTCCCCATCTGACACCTTTCCCACACTTCATTCTAACTTTCCTACCATCTTCTAATCTTTCGGCCTATTTCTGGTAGTAAAATAGGGCATCCTATAGTAGAACTAGGACATCTTGTAGTACTACAAGAATCCATGTAGCAACATATTTTAAGCCCGAATTAAGCAGAAATGGTCATTTGGGCTTAGTTAATCCTCCACTTGGCTTCCATACCGTTGAAACTAGTACATACCTTATCCTCCATACCTATCTACCATGCCAAAGAACAAGTTGAATATTAGAATTTGCATTCGTAAAACTAAACATAAAAAAAAGGCTGTTTCTAAAAATTTCTAAATTAGCACATGCATGTAGCAATGATAATAATTCTTAGATCAAATTCCATGCTAAATTAGCCTAGGTCATTAAATGTTATAAACAAGGTGAAGATAGGGTTCTTTTGCAAGAAAAATGTGTAGATGTTTAGCTAGATGATTTCATGTCACTCTATAGCACCTTCCAATTCAGTCTTTCATTTCCTAGAGTAGGTAGCATTCCCTTTTTGAATTAAGGATAATTTTCCCTTTTCCATTTGGTAGTCAAACTCCTTCTAGTCAATAGAAGGTTGGTTTTAAGAACCCTAGTGGCCTATCACCCCAGTTGAAAAGTGACAAGGGTATACCATTGCATCTACTTTGTATACAATGTTGTCACCTCCAATTTTGTATGAACCCAGGGTTGATAAAGTAAAGTTGGTAACCCCAAGAGTTGCAACATTCTTGCTATAATATTGGTTCTTATCATAGGCATTATCCCATGAGGTCATGCCGATTTGACTAGTGAGGGAATGATACAATCACCCATGGGGGCATGCTGATTTGGCTAGGGTAGAGTGGCCAAAAATACTCACATTTTCTAGTTCGGGATGGAGTGATCTATTTTATAGAGCAACGTTGATTTATTTATTTAGTGCGGGTTTTCACCTACTTGTGGAATAAACAATTGTTGTCTAATGTTGAGTTATGTAGGCTCACTAAGTGAGGGGTATCCTTGTGATGAGGGGTTTCCTAATGGTTTCTACTCAACATTAGAGCTCTATATAAGTAGACGTGCATGTGACAATACATTTAATCATCAACATAACAAACTCATTGAATCTTTTCTAGTGAAGGAGAAATTCAGCCAAGGAGAAATCTGTTCTAGGGTTTATTCCTCATCCTACTTCATCATTATTTCTACTCTTCCTAAAGGCTATACATGAGACCAAGTTGACCAAGTTTGACTTGTACTTTAACAACAACACATGTGAGGCCTGACTAAGGGTTTGAGGTAAATCCAAATATGTGGATTTGACTATGGGAATTCTGATTATAGTGCACAAGTGTGATTTTGACTATCGAACAATGTTGACAACAAAATTTAACTAGCGTTGACCATCAAATTATGAGTTGAATTTTGACTTGTTTGACCAACATTTCCCAGCAACAGTTTCACCAACATTTATTAGTAGTAATTGGAATAGGTTTGACTATTTATTTTACATGCAATTTTGGCACATATTTTTAGAAATATTTATGATTTACAAGACTTGTTTAAAAGACAATTTCCCTGCAAGAAAATATTGCTAGGTTTTCTCCTGATTTGGTTTTCCCGAGTGAGAGACATTGTGTCTATTTTGAATGACTATATTTATATGATCTTTATGTTTGTGTTGCATTTACAATGGATATTTTCTTTGTGTAATTATTCAATGATATTAGTGGCATGAGAAGTGATGTTTGAGAAACATTAGAAATTAATTATCAAAGCATAAATTTTTTATTCTATTGCATATGTTATAGAATTCAACATGTTATCAAATATTTATTGAAAGACCAGTCATTGACTAGATTTACATTTTAGGTTTTAAGTAGATTTGACAAGTTTCAATTCTTTTGTCAAGATGGTTATAAGTCTCATAGTAGAAGAGAGGTTGGATGGTGCTACAAATTCCAGGCCTTGGAACAACAAAATACTCATTGTGAATAAAATGGTATTTAAGATCACATGAAGGAAAATGTATTAGAACCAAAATATGTCAAGGGTAAAGACATACATAAGAACAATCAACCAAAGCCTAAGAGGCTCTTAATATATTCCATTAAGGACCATTTGGTTCCACATGTTGTGGAGTTGAACACTACTAAAGAAATGTTTGATGCCTTGGTCAAATTGTTTGAAAGTAAAAACAATAGCAATAAATTAGTCTTAAGGCATCAACTTTATTGTATCATGATGTACATATTAGATTTAGTTGCCACTTATCTCACAAGAGTCTCTCGGTTGAGAAAAGAACTTCAAGTCATTAAAGATACCATTAATGACACAAAGCTTATTAACATGACTCTTAATGTCCATTTTGTTCTTTATTTGATCCATTTGTACAAGGTATTTGTGCATGATCCGAGCTTCCCATGTTTGATCAACTTTGGGATGAATTTGTCCAAGTAGAGGCTATATTGTTGTTCAATTTTATCTTAGAGAGACCTCAAGATGAAGAAACTCAAGCCCTTGTAGCTCATGCAAGGAAAGGAAAAGGAAGAAGAAATTTTGGTAAGAAAGATACAGGTAGAAGGTTAGCTCTAGTTCAACCTTAGAAGAAGAAGGATATTTCACAAATTCAGTGCTTCAATTTCATACATTTGGTTACTATGCCTCCTATTTTCCTTAGAAAAAAAGGAAGGGAAAGAAACATGCATAAAAAATCGATGTTGATAATGATGATGAGCATCTTCCATGGAAGAAGATGAAGCAATATAAATTTGATAAGATTGTAGATGGACTTTGGTAGGAATGTTTTTTTTGTGTCTACTTTTTCATGCACTATTACAAATATAACTATTATTTGGTTGGAGGATAATGGTGCTTCTAGGTACAAGAGAAGTTTAAGAAGATTCTCTCATGAATTGGATAGAGAAGGGTTCCATATTGTAGGTTTACCTAGAGATAATTCCAAATATGTAATGAAATGAGTTGGGTCAACATCATTTAAACTAGAGTCTGGAGATTATGTACACATGAGAGATGTATTTTTTTCACCAAGTTTGAAAAAGAATCTACTCTCTATTTTAGAATTGGAGGATAGATTTTATAGAGTTAAATTTGTAGATGGTCAGGTTCTTGTATGTCTAGAGGGCTTGGCCATAGAATGAACAAGAGTGATTGGTGTTTGATAAGGAGGACTATACAGATTTTTATATCATCCAACCCAAGCATTGATACATGAAAATATCAATCTATGTGTCGTGGAATCACATATTTTCTCACCTGCATTATAGGGATTTTCAAACATTGAGGATGAGGGTGTTTGCAGGGGTTGTGCACATGGAAATAATGCCGAGGGCTATTTTCAAATTAATGATACTAGGTCTTAGGGGATCTTGGATCTATTGATTTTAGATGTAGTTGGACCAATTACAATATCATATTTGGGTGGCTTCTTGTGGTGACATTCATTGATGATTTCTCTTGAAAGTCATGGTTTTACTTCACGAAGACCAAGTATGAAGTATTTAGAAAGTTTTGGGAGATCAAGGCTCAGGAAGAGAACTCGATAGGAAGGAAGATCGATATTTTGAGGTCAGATAATGGAGGAGAGTATACTTTTAAGCACTTGGGTGATTTCTGTAAGGGGGAAGGAATCAAGAGGGAGTGAATATCTCCTTGCAACCCTCTGTAGAATAGGGTGGCAGAAAGGAAGAACATGTCCATTGTGGAGGCTTCCAAGGAGATGATTCATTATTAGGATTTACACATGCTCTTATGGGTAGAGGAATCCAACAAAAAAAATTATGTTTATAACATGAGTCCTCACCAAATATTGGGGAATAAGACTCCTGAAAAGGAATTCATTGGATTGAATCCATAGGTCATTCATTTCAAGATATTTGGTTGTCTAGTATACATCTGTGTGCCCAATGATAAGAGGAACAAATTAGAAAATTCTATGAAGAAGGGTACTTTTGTGGGATACAATGATATTTTGAAAAGCTATAAGATATACATTCCAAGAAAACCTCATATTGAGGTTAACGGAGATGTTACTTTTGATGAAGAGTTTGCCTTCAAAAGGTCTATAGAGTGAAGATTGATAGTTAGGAGCTAGAGGATGAGAATTATGTGGGTATAGATCCCTTTATTCCAGTTGTTCATCACTCAAACTCTTAGGGGGATCCATTAGAGGCAGTAGATCTAGTGGACCCACCTAGAGATGTTGTAAAGACTAGGAAGAGGTTGTCATGTGTTCATGACAATTCACAGGATGCAAAGGGGCATATAACTCCTAGTGGTTCTTTCAAGAAGACAATACCAACCTAAAGGCTTTCAATTCATACGAAATTTATTATCCACATAATTAATTCCAAGCCTATCTGTTTTGAGGAGGAAATAGGCCAACAGGTTTAGAAGGATTCCACAATGGAGGCATATTAGTCCATCATGAAGAATGATGTCTGGGAGATAGTTGTGGCACCATAATGGAAGCTAATAGTAAGTTCCAAGTGGATCTATAAGATTAGGCATGCAAAAAATGGTAACATGAAGAAGTACAAAGTGAGGTTTGCAGCAAGAGGGTTCTCCTAGAGAGAGCAAGAGGACTATGAGGAGAA
Source organism: Pinus taeda (assembly GCA_000404065.3). NCBI lineage: Eukaryota > Viridiplantae > Streptophyta > Pinopsida > Pinales > Pinaceae > Pinus > Pinus taeda. The sequence continues at coordinate 12,129 of APFE031029177.1, forward strand.
TTTTGATCTAGTTTATAGGTACAATTCCATTAGGACTATTGTTTCTCTTTATTCAGTTATGGATTGGAGGTGTCATCATATGGATGTAAATACCATGTTCCTCAATGGTGTGGTTGAGGAGGAATTGTACATAGAGAAACCTCAAGGCTTTATGATACATAAGAAGAAGTCACAGGTTTGTAGATTGAAGAGGGATTTGTATGAACTCAAGAATGTATACATGTCATGGTATTCAAGGATTAATGGATACTTAATGAGTTTGGGCTTCACCGAGAGTGATGTATATGCTAACCTTTACTACAAGGTTGTTGACGGTGATCCTTTAATCTCGGTGTTGTATGTTGGTGATTTGTTCCTTACTAGGGAAGAGAGGCTCATTGTTAGGTGCTACTAGGAGTTGGGTTTGAAGTTTGAGATGAAGAATATTGGCTTGATGCATTATCTCTTAGGATTGGAGGTGTGGCAAAGGACATGTGAAATTTTCCTTAGACAAGGTAAGTACATAATTTAAGTATTGAGGATATTTGATATGATGGACTGCAAGTCCATGGTTAGAACGATGGTGAGAAATGTGAAACAGTTGTTTGATTTCAATTTGTATTCATATTTTATGGATCCCACTATGTACATGAAGTCGATTGGATCCTTTATGTACCTGGTTAATACTAGGGAAATATTTTCTTTGTAGTGAACAATTAATAAAGTTTATGGTTGAGCTGAGGCATGTACATTTAGTTGCAGTGAAGCATGTGTTAAGAAACCTACATGGTATAGTTGGATATGGTTTGAGATATGATAGACTGCAATCCATGGGTACACCTATGGTGAAAAATCTAAAAAACTCGAGTGATTTCAATTTAGATTCAAATTTGATTGATTCCATTATGTAAAGGTAGTTGATTGGATCCTTTATGTATGTAGTTAATAATAAGCTAGATAATTTCTTTATAGTGAACACCTGGAGCTAGTTTATGGTTGAGTTGAGGTGTGTACATTAGGTCTTAGCGAAGCATCTGTTGAGGTACATACATGGTAAAATTCTATATCATCCGAGATATATGTCAAATAGTGAAGTAAGGTTGCAAGGATATATTGATTCTAATTAGGTGGGGAGTGCAGTGGATGAAAGAGCACCTCAGGTTGATGCTTCAGCTTGGGATCATCTATGATATCCTAGTTTAGTGGGAAGCAAATTTTATTCACACTCAATACAACATAAATAGAGTATATCACATATATTGCTGCAAGCTAAAAAGTTGTGTGGCTTTAAAAGCTAATTATAATACTATTTGATCAGGTGTTGAAGATGAATTTAGGATATTGTAATAAACAAGTCTATGTCAATCTTTTAGAGAATCCAGTATTTCATGATAGGTCAAAGCACATTGAGATCAAATATCACTTCATCTAAGACATGGTGCATAAGGGAGTAGTGAAGCTCCATTATATATACATAGATGAGCATATTGTAAACATTCTCACCAAGCCGCTAGCTATGGGGAATGTTGTACACATTAAAGACAATATTGGCATGATGCAGAATGTCTCCCTTGCTAACAGGGAGTGTTTATGTCTGCAACATTGGGCATACACTCTCACATGGTGTCATTTTGATTTGATTAGTGGGGGAATGATACATTCACCATGGGGGGCATGTTTATTTTGCTAGGAGTGAATGGCCCATAGGAAATATTTCTCCCATGGGGCCATGCTAATTTTTCTAGGGGAAATTGGCCCATTATATTCACATTTCTTGCTTCTAGATGGAGCAATCTATTTTTTGTAGAGAAAAGTTGATTTATTTATTTAATGTGGTTTTTCATCCACTTATGGAATGAAAAATTCTTATCCAATGTTGAGTTTTCATGTAGGCTCATTAAGTGCAGGGTCTCCTTTTTATGAGGGTTTCCTAACGAGGTCTACTCAACATTAGATCTATATATTAAAATATGTGCATGTGAGGAGACAAATCATCAACATCACAAGCTCATTCAAGATTTTCTAGTGGAGTAGAAATTTAGGAAAAAATAAATTTGTTCTAGGGTTTATCCATCATTCTTTTTCATCATCATTTCTGCACTTCTTGAAGGTTGTACATGTGACCAAGTTGACCAAGTTTTACCATCGCTTTGACAGCCTCACATGTGAGGCTTCACTGATCGTTAGAGCATAGGTTGATCAAGTTTTCACCACAAGCTTTAACTAAGTTTAACCACATGTTGTTATTATAGTCTACACGTATTAGTTTAACTATAGGAAGTTTGACCATAATGTGGACATGCAATTTTGAGTGTAGAACAATGTTGACCACATATATTTGAGTTGAATTTTGACTCATTTGACCAATGTTGACCAAGAGTATTTTGACAAACATTGATCAACAACAGTTTGACCATTTTTGACTTATTATTTGACTTATAATGTTAGCATATATTTTTACGCAAATTTATAATTTGTATACCTTGCTGAAAAGATAGTTTCTCCTTAACAAAACGATTGTTATATTTTCTCTTGATTTGGGTTTCCTAGGTGAAAAATATTATGTCTATTGTGGAGGTCTATCTTTATTTGATCTTTATTGTTTATGTTGAATATACAATTGACATTTTCTGTACATAAATTTTCAATGTTATTAGTGGGATGTGAAATGTTGTTTGAAAATCATTACGAAGCAATTATTAGAGTTGCAAAATGTATTCCACTTAAGAGGCTATAGAATTTCTACAGCAAATTAAAATTAGGATTTGGTAATTTAAAACCCTTAGCACCATATGCCTCCTTCGATCACCTTGTTGTTTATCCCATTAGAGAAGAATACCATGGGAAAAAACATGGTTTAAGAATACCATGGAAAAAAAACATAGGTTTTGAGCCCAAAAAGGTAAATTGACTATTTTACCTCAATTTTATTTTAGTTATTAACATCGTTTTTAAAATTCATTTTCCTAAGTTTAATTTATTTTTTATTTATATTTTTCATGAAATTTGACAGAGTCAAGATGTTTATAGGACAAGAAAGGAGAGGAAATTACAGCAACTCTTCCTTACATAGTTGGAGAGCACCTCTCAATGCAATTAAAAAATATTGATAATAAAACATAATGTCACGTCAATAAAAAGTAATAGTAATAAATCATTTCAATTGAATTTGTCATATAGTAGTTTTGTTTCTATTATAAGTAGAAATTATTGTTATTTCTTTTCTTCATTAGCCTACTAACTAAAAACATGGTATTGCTACCCTACCAATGGATTTTTGTTCTTCTTTCCTCCCATAGGTTGGTCATCTCACTTTTAAGAATTCTTTTTACCTCATAAATATATAATTAAATGACCAATCTCACATACCGAATAACATCAATTATGTCTTTTTGACTATATACACCAACCTAAATCAATCTAAATACAAATCTATTATGTGTCGAGAGGCATCAAATCTCTCGAGGTACAAACCTTTCTTCTAGTTCTACACTCCAAAAATAAGGTTCGCACAATTAGAACTTTAGAAAATATTTGCACCTCAAGAGATTTGATCCCTCTTAACTCATGACATATCTAGAGTTAGATGAATCTACGATGGATCATATGATTAACTATTATGTTTTGACTACAAAATCAATAAACATATAAAAACTTAATAAATTTAATTAATAAACTTATAATTATAAAGAAAAAATATTTCTAAATATATAAATGTGATATATATATATATATGTGTGGTTTTATAGAATTAAAATAACGATACTTTAATATATAGAGATGTGAAATTTATAAGCATATAAATAATATTACTTAGAACCACCATAGGTCTATCTTAAATCTGGATCTACCAAGCATTGCGAGGAATCAAATCTCTTGATGCTAAAACATTTCCTCTCTTTTTCCATTCAAAAAAAAGTTTGCACCTTGAGATAATTGATGTCTATCCATACTTGGTAGATCCAAATATAATGTGAATCTATGCTAGTTAAATTAAAATTATGTACTCTATTATCTTTCAAAATCATGACCTTTCCATCAATATAACTACACAAAGAAACTCAGCGTATTGTTAAATGATCACTATACGTGCATAAATTCACAAGTCGTATAAGAGTGGGATAATTACTTCAAACCATTACAAAAGTCATAAAACAGGCATATGTGGAACAAAACAAACTATCCTTTATATCTCAGGATGATTATGTACATGGAAGTAAGAATATGTGTATTCAAATCTCAATGAACTTTGTCTTTATTGCTAAATGTTTGAAGGTAAAGGCAATAATGTCACCCAGAATTAGAACCTTGCCAAAAATAATTTATTACATGCACAATAACCACCATAAATACCCCACCACCACCATTGCAAACTATTTTAGCTCCATGTTTCCCATTCCTTTGCCTCAACAACCCTAAACGTGTGACCATAATTCTTAACAGCTTAATTTCTAGACATATGAAGGATTCAACCGACATGTCTTCCATAAAACGTAGGGAAAGGGAAATGAAATAGAGAAGTTTGGCATAATTTAAAACACTCCGAGTTATTTAAGGTGACGTTGTCATAAGATATCTATTTTTAAAAATCGATTCTAGGAATTATAGTGCATTAATCCTAAGTCTACAAAAGGTTAATAGAATCAGCGAATTCTAGGAATTAGAGCCACTTCCCTTTTCATCCTTTGGCACTTTATTATCTTCACATTGAAATATTTTTTAATGCTTTCCCATCCCTAAACACGTGGAAGTAAACATTGTTGAAGTAGACTTTAAAGCGAACAATATACATATATGTATTTTAATTACCCATATTTGATGTGTATACTAAATTATATTTTATGAGAAATGGTCACAATTCGAAGGTATCTGTTTATTTTTTCTTTCTTTTTTCTTATTGCTATCTTTTATAATGAATGAAAATTCGTGATAAAAATAATATGAGAAGTATTGTAAATTATCTATAAGAAAAATATTTATCTTTACAAATGGAATTTTATAAAGAAAAATGACTTATAATCATCTACATGCATTTTTGGTTCTCTATGGGTAGTATTATGGTTTTTGATTAGATACTTCATTAGTGTGGCTATTTATTTTTTTGTCTTTTTATGTCGAAGAACGTTAAGTTATGATATAATCAATTTATTTTGATAAATTTTTTTATGTACCATATGTTTTAACATCTTAAGACTATAAATTTATGTTATAGTATGAGATCCATTTTCTTGACAAGTAGCAATATTTTTTTGTTTATGTAATTCTAATTTGATATAAGGTAAAGTATCTAAATTCAAAGAAAAAAAAATATTTTAAATTAATGGTATAATCAACCATGATTCCAATAGTCAAATATAGTTAACTTTTGAAGTCAATCTTTATATTCAATGCGAAGATATCAATTATAGTCAACTTTAATCAACCATATATTTACCATAACTCAACATAGTCAATCTTGTTTATTCATAGTCATGCCCACTAAATCTTAATTTATTATATTAAACTATAATCAATTTTATTCAACCGTAAACGAAGTTCAATTTTTTTTAATAATATTAGTATGGTTTCAAGCACATTTACTAATATTAATAAAATTAAATCAATATAAAGTTTGATTTTTTTTACTAATATTAATATGGTTTAAAACGCATTTACTAATATTAATAAAATAAAAATAAATCTATATTAGTAAAGTTTAATATTGTTTATAATATTGATATTATATTAAATCTTTTATAAGGTTTGTTATTAACATTAATATTAAAATTTATTATAAGTCTCATAAAAATTATTTGTAAAACCAAAATTGTTTAATAAGAGTAATATACTAATAGAAAGTATGTTAACAACATTTAATAATAAGTTTTATTATTATTCATATTTATTTAATTTATTAACAATATGAATATAATAGGAAGGTGTTCTAATAAGGATTAAGGTTTAATTAATATTTAAGTCTTTTTAGTTATTTAATTTTTAATATAATTTCTCTCAACAATATAACCATATTCAATTATAATTAAATTAATTCAATGATAGTTACCTAGGATTATTATGATAATCCATGGTTAACATAGTCAACCATATTTATCCAAGTTAAACATTCAAAAACCATGACCAATAATGTTCAACCATAATGAAACACAATTGACAATAGGTAACCATGCTTATAAATTGATATTGTATCGCAATCTACAAAGCAAAAATCAACATCACAATCAAATGAGAAAACCCTTGCATTACCATGTCATGAAAAATAATTTAAATCAACTCATGTCACATTCTAATGAACAAAACCCAACATTGCAATGTGAAAAATAAAAAGATCAATGTCACAATGTGACAAACAAAAATCTACGTCGTAATGTGACAAACAAAAACAAACATCACAAATTGACAATGTCAATTCAACATCACCATATGATGATTAAAAAAATGATGTAACAACTTGAAACAAATATTAATGTTACAACATGATGACATAGTCAAAAACAATTAATCTTTATAGCTAACTTTTATACTCAATGTCAAAATAGTCAACCACATGTATACCATACTCAATGGTAGTTAACCTTGTTCATACATAGTCATCCTCGTCAACATTGGAAAATCATATTAAACTATAGCCAACCATGGTTGGCCATAAGAAATTATAGTCAATCGTAGTGAACCTTAGTCAATTGATAATCAAAGTTTAAATTATTAATAATATTGATATATTATTAATATATTTAAAATGTTTTAATGATAAAGTTTTATTAATAAACTAATATTAAGATTTATTACTACATTTCAATAATATTTTATTAGTAAAGTTTTCATATTTAATAAGGTTAATAATACAAAAATTATTTAATAAGATTTAAGTTTATTTAATAGTAATTATATAGGGATATTATATACATATATATTACATTAATATTCTTTTTTTTCAAGTCGGATGTCTCCTTGTAGAGCGCACACTTAGGAGCTCATTGATGTTTGAACAGAGGTCTCCTTGTTAACAAAAAAAAATTCTCAACCAGTTGCGTTATTCGGACTCGACATATTATTATTAATATTCATATTAAAAAGCTTTATTAATAATATTAATATTAATGTTCTTAGTAAGGTTTAATATTTATAGTTAAGAATGTTAAATGTTTCTTTCATATTTAATTGGTATCACAATGTGATGAACAAAAATTAACATTGCATGTTAGTAAATCATTGACAACATAATTGTGTAACGAAACAAACTCAACATCATAATATGACAAATAAAAATTCAACATTGCAATATGACGAGCAAAAAATTATTTTGTAATGGGACATACAAAAATTCAACATCACAACATGAGAAAATTGAAATCAATATCACTATGTGACAAATAAATAAATGAGGTTACATTGTGACAAACAAATAACAACATTACAATGTGATGACATAGTCAATAATTATAGTCAATGTTTAAATAGTGAACCATGGTAAACCTTAGTGAACCATATATTTACCATAGTCAATTATAAACAATCTTGTTCACCCATAACCATTCTCAATCAACTTTAGTAGATCATATTCAACTATAGTTAATCATAGGAAATCTTATTCAGTCACGGTGAAGGTTCAAAATTGTTTAATAATATTAATATAAATATTAATAACGTTTAATAATAACATTAACATATGTTTTATTAATTATGTTCAATAGGATTTTATTAATAAGGTTTTATAATAAAGATTATTGAAGTTTACATTTAATAATGTGTAAGGTTTATTTAATATTTAGCTTGAGAAAGATTTATAAAATCTAAAGATGAACATTATTAAAATTATTATTATTATTAAGGATTCCACTTCTTGAGGTGAGAGAAAATAGGGTAATATTCTTTGTGATATAGGTGATGGGTGTAACGTTAGGAGATAAGGTTTGGAAGCAGCGAACCGTCAATACATGCATATGAGAATGGTGTGGAGTTAAGACAAAGGACACACGGTGTGTGATCAGAAAGGTCCCACAAGGGAAGCCATACCCTTCCTAGTTGTTTTGGTGGAGAACACCGCAATCGTTGGGCATTTCTTCCTAAATCAGATTCAGTTGGATTGATCAATGGTGTTGGTGTTCTACACTGGTGAGTGTGTGGTGGAGGTTGTGCTCGCCGAAACTTCATTGTAATTGAAAAGAATGGAAAGCGATACTAGGTATGTTTTTTCTCTTACCTCCCCTCTGGGCCTGAAGAATGTGTGTCTAGTTGCGAAAATGTCAGGGTTATGGGATGGCCTACTCTCGTTTGGTATGTTAGTCATCGGTATCAGGTGTCATGGCGCGAAGCTATATATATCAAGTACATTGTGTCTATTCATGTCTCAGTTATGTTCGGCATTATTCTCTCATGCATGTGCATGTTTCTCTCTCTTCAGGGTGTCTATGTAGGTCAAGTTCCAAGTTCCATGTGGCCTGAAAGAGGTAGTACATTTTTTAAGCAATGGGTTTCACTAAAAATTTCGTTGGGCAGGGGTCTGTTATGGTCGTTTGCAGGCATGGTTTAGTTGACGCGTAAGTATGACAAGGAACTCCTAAGTGGTGATAATATTCAACTTTGTTGTTGCATGGGTAGAGGATGTTTCTATGGCCTTTTGGTTTATTCGGTGTTTCATTGAGTTGATATACGATAGAGAAGCCCACATGAGATGAATTGGAATCTATTTTGGTGGCATAACTCAGAACCTGACTATCTTGTGATTCTCTCTAACGATTATAGAGAAGGTCTCTGCAATATTAGTGTCTTCTGTGATTGTGTGAATATTTCTTGGTTTGAGTTGGTGGTGGGGCTTCTAGATTGGCCCAACTACACTCAACATGATAGTGTTCGATATAGGATGGTTTGGGGTGTAAAAATGACAAGGGTTGGATGCCATCAAAATGGCAGCAGGTACAGGAAGATGAGGAAGAATACATCACCCTTAGTCAGAATACCAAGAAGGAGTGGTCAGCACACCGACGATTGGAGACCTCAAGAGGAACGCATGCCTATGATTCGGGCATGCCTTCGAATTTCAAAGATTTGGTTAAAACCCGGTAAAATAATCTTTACCCTCGGGCAGTCGTGGAAGTCAGGGTGGAGGAATGGAAGGATCTTGTCCTAGACCTGGGTAACACCCATGGCTGTCTCACATAGTACAAGCACATGGTCCACCTTTACTAGATTATGAAAAGCATGGTGGGAAGAGCCATAATGACCCCTCAAGAACATGCCACAAAGCGAGATCTCGGACTACAGGAAATTAAAAAGAGAGCTACAATTGGTCCAGGTTCAGATTCTCCATCAAAACAAGTGCCTAGGCCACGTTAAGGAGCACACTCAATGCCTCCCTTAGATAGAGCTGCCAGATTCGAGTGCACGAGACCCAGCTCAAGTGGAGTCTTCTGATTAGTTGATGTTTTTATGTTTAGTTGTGGTGAAATTTTGCTAGTTTTTAACAATTATGTATGTGAGATAATATAGAATTCTGTAGATATATTAGTAGAAATTGTTGGTTAGAATTACAGGCATATAGAACCTTGATGGAAAAACATAAAACTTTCAAATTTTTTATGGCATATAATGTGTTTCGGTGTCCAATAAACCTGGTTTCCCATAGGGCAGGTTGAGGCCATTGAACATATTTTACATGTTTATAACCTGCTTTTACTTTAATGAATGAAGATGGAATTACCCATATTACAATTCTTTTTCTATTAATATTAAGGCTTAGGAATATTTTAAGGTTTATTTTATATTTAAGTTTTTCCAATATTTAATTTTTAATATAACTATTATAATTTGTATAGACAATGTAACCATATTCAACTATGATTAAACCAGCTCAATCATGGTCATTGATGGTAATCCACAGTTAACATGGTCATCCATAATCATCTATACTTACACATTAAAAACCACAGTAAAAAATGTCTATCCATAGTTAACCAAAATCGACCATAAACAATTATGTTCGAAAATTGGCACTGCAATATGAAAAATAAACATCAATGTCACAATGTATAAAAAAATATCGGCGCCCGAATATAACGAAAAAAAGTTAACATCATAATGTGATGAACAAAACATGACATCACATGTGATGAGCAGAAAATCACATCGCAAAGTGACAAACAATAATCAGTTCATTATAATGTGACAAACAAAAAATCAACATTTTAATGTGATAAACAAAAACAAAGCATAGTTGATCACACTTTATTAAGGTTTACCATAGTTAGCCATAGTCATCCATGTCAATCTTAGTCAACGATAGTCAACCATGGGAAATCATGTCCACATTGGCTAACGTTAGAAGACCATAAGAAAGCATGGCTATCTTCAATCAAGCACACCCACCAAATAGTCAACCACAGTTAGCCATTATCAACTTGGGTCGACCATGAGAAAGCGTGTAAATCTTTAACCAACCACCTTGGCCATAGTCAACCATGGTCAACCATTTTCAACCATAATCAATATGGTCAACCATAGTTAGCTATGGTCACCATGGATTACTGTGGTTAACTATGGTAGACCGTTGTCAACTATGGTAGTCCATAGATAACTAGGGTCAACATTGCTAACCATAGTTGAGTCTAGCCTCCATGCAACTATGGTGGACAATGGTCAACCATCAACTTTAGTTAGTCATGATCAACCTTAGTCAATGATGATTAACCATGACCAACCATGGTCATCTTTGGTTGACCATAGTCATTCTTGGAAAACCATGGTGAACCCATGCTAAAGATGACAAACCATGGTCAACCATTGTTAGAATGATAAAACATGCTCAACCAAGGTCATCGCGATCAAACATAGTCAAATATGGTCGTCCATTGTCAACATGGACAAGCATAATCTATAATAGAAAAATATGGTCAACCATTCTCAAATTGGTGAAACCATGTTCACACATGGGTAATATACACAACTATAGTCACCCATGGGAAACCATGCTTAAACTTGAACACCCATCATCAGCCATAGTCAATCACAACATACCATATTCATATATAGTTAGTTGTGGACAATCATGGTCGCTTCTAGTTGACTCTATATTATGCATAATAAATGCTCCTTAACCATAACTTTAACATATTTAACCATAGTCAGCCATGGTGTACTACTCCTCATGCACATTGATCATCTACTAGCACAACCACATTAGTAAATGTGTTTGATATACATTGATCATTGGCATTTTTCACCTCTTACACACCAATAGGCATATGAAAAAGATGTCAATCGATGGATATCAACCACATTTAATAATGTAGTTATTCTAAGTAAGTTGATATCTGTGTCTATTTTGGAACATTGCTTCAATAATTTTAATTTAATGATTAAAAATTATTAAGTGGATGGTCAAGATTTAACCTCCACTAAATGTTCTAATATATTCTTAGTGGAATACACAAATGTAAATCTTGATATTTATCTTCAAAGTAGTTATGCCATCGTTATCTTTTCAATTAAATTAATTAATTAAATAAAATGACAAATGAACAAGTGTTACACTAAAAAAGTAATTTCTTTTATGGGCATGTAGTATTGATAAGTCATGGTATTGGCCCTAATATTGTAACAAGGCCTATTTGCAAATACAGTAAATTAAGAATAAATTTTCATGGTTAAAAATCTTGTTATATGTTTTTTTCATATATATATGTTTAACTTATATATTGTCATTACTATTTAAAATAATTTTATAATTTAGTCATTCTATAAATTTTAAAATATTTTGAAAAACAATATTTATAACTAAATAATTAATTTAATTTAGATAACTAAAACTACTATTTAGTCTCTGCTAAAGAAAAACTTTAGCAATAAATTTTCTTTTCATTTGAGATTTGACCATATATTTTATAATATTTTTCTCCCTAATTAATATATATATATAGGGATAATATTAAAAAAATAAAAATATGTAATGTTTCTATTGGTTCAAAAGATGTTATTTGCACCTTCGAGGAAGATGCATTTGATAATCGTTCTTTCAACTGCATTCTATGCCACCACCATGGTTTGTGATTCGAGTGCCCCACGACTCCTGGCATTGTAAATGCACGTGATAGGACTCATGTTGGACAATCCTCTGCATTTCATCCAGTACAAATCAATCCTTTTTCCGGCGGACGCGGGGTAGAATTAGTCCAAGATTCATTTTGTGCTCTCTCGGATAGACATGGCCTCCGTGGCATTCAAAGAAAATTCTGCCATTAAAGTTGTAGCCAGACAAAACTCTGGGAAATCATGAACTATGGACAAACATGTTCTCCCTCGCATTTAAATCCATTTCTGCCATGAAAGCTACAATCAGACGCAACTTTGGGAAATCATCAACTATGTGCAGTCCTTACAAAGCGAGGTGAAGGTATGTGCAGTCCTTACAAAGCGAGGTGAAGGTTTGATTTACTTTAGTTAAAATGGCCCATGATAAAATATCTAAGCTTGTAATAAGATTCCATTTCTTCGCTTTGACTGTTATTCCTTTTTTTTTGCAAATTATTTCAATGAAGCTCGCCTCCATTATTCCTTTTTGTGCTTTTGACTAATAAAATACTAGTCACCTGTCTCGTGTGGTAAGTTTTTATTCATTTCAATCGTGTGGGATTGGATTTTCTAAAGTAAATAAAATGATTATTGAAATCTAATTAGTGAAGTTTCAAGAACTAATGCTATTACAAGTGTTACTAAGTCCCAGTGTTGTCAACGAAACTAACCCAGTTACGTCGATCCTAGTGATACAGTAGGCAGTCGCAAACTCCAGGAACATAAGAGTGTTCCACAAAATTAGTCTCCACTGCTAATGGTAGTGCCATGGGCGTTAGACCATGGTTTCCTTCACTAGACCAAACACTAGTTGGCCTATCTAAGCTACATACACCTTAGCATACTTTCATTATTGCATATTTAGGGAGTGCCATTCAACCATATCTTTGATACTTAAACAAAATTGTCACACGCTAATTGAAGTTGTAGATGGGTTCAATAACATTCATCCTCTTCTATTAACATTGAACCTCTTCAACCACCTAATAGACTTCCATTAATAAGGCCTCAACCACATTTCACTCAAGTAAGAGAAGAGGAAGGAAAAAACCCTAGCAGCCGCTGCTCTGCCCTCTGCTGCAGATGTACAGACCTACATCTATGCAACCTGGTACCTTCCTTCCTGCACGGAACTGCTGGATCGCTAATCATCAAAAGTCTGGTCGCTAACTAAAAAATGGAATGTCCGGCAGGAGGGACGGGGTCCATTCCTCCCCCACCTTCTTCATCAAAGCCGACGGACAACGCAGAGTCATCCATTCCCCTGTTCTCTTATGGCAAATCCGCTGCACGATTTCAAAGCTCTGAACACGATCGCAGCCAGGAACAAAACAATAATAATGAGGATATCCTGAGCGCTGATGATCAAACTGACACAGATCTGGGTGCGTCACAACCAAAGGCGACGTCAACCACATGCATTCCAAAGGCGAAAGAACGAATTAAAGTAGAGCTACCAAGCCATCGTATCAATGGCGAAATACAGTATCTAAAAGATCATGCACTGATTGGTAAGTTTCTGGGTTTCTGGCCTACTGAGAAGGCCCTTCATGGATGGATTGAATCCAAATGGAAGCCCAAAGGACAAGTCTCCCTGTTATTAGGACCCAAAGGTTTCTTCACAGCTATTTTTCACTGCCTGGAAGACAAAACCAGAGTATTCGAAGGAGGCCCATACTTCTTCAACTACTCGGGTCTTTTCCTTCGTGACTGGAAGCCAAGATTCAACCCAGATATGGAGGATATCAGTCATGCTCCAGTCTGGATTCACTTGTATTCCCTGCCCACAGAATACTGGAAAGAAGAAACATTACAGGACATTGGTAACAGCATTGGCACCTTCATCAAAGTAGCAGAGGACACCAAGTACCGAAGATTCACATCCTATGCCCGGATTTGCGTCAAGATGCAGCTCAAAAAAACCCTTGCAGACTCGGTAAGTCTCTTCCACGATGATTTTGAATGGCTTCAACCTTTAGACTATGAACACATTCCCTTTCGTTTTCGTAAGTGCCATGAGCATGGCCATCTCTTTAGGGAATGCCCCTTGAATACCCAGACCCATGCTGCTGTCAATGAAACTCCTAAAGATTCAGATGGTTTCACAAAAGTGACCTCCCGCCGAAGGCATGCAAAAAAGCATCGTGCTGCCCCTTCCAGCCCCAAAAAACCTGAATCCCAGAACCGTTTCCAAATCCTCACCCCTCGTGAATCCTCAGATAAGCCCTCGCATGACCCTCAGTCTTCTCTTGCCCCTCCATCCTCCTCCAATCATCCCAATCCAAAGGTGGATCCATCTCCCCCGTCGTCCTTAAAGCTCCCTCCATCCTCGGAAAAAAAAACCTCGGAGTCAGCCACAGGCCCTCAGCCCTCAGACATGGACCTGGATGCGGCCTTAGCTTTAAGTTTGCAATATGGTAGCTCAAATGATCCTCAGAACACCCCTATCAATATGGAGGAAGATCCAGAGACTGTGAGTCTAGATGGGCTAGATATCCTCACACTTGAAGCAGCATGTAAGCAGAAAGAATACAACTCCATCCCTCCCTAGGAAATAGACAGACTGGAAGGGGTTCTCATCAAAGCACAACGTAGTAAATGTCTGGGCATACAAGCCGGCAGTCCATGGGATGGAAATAAAATCCTCAAAGAAACGAAAAAAAGAGGATGCAAGACTGATCTACAACGAACCATTATCCTGGGCGAGATCTTAATGGAATCAGGGCGATTTCCAAAGTTGACAAAGTTCTACAAGCCCAAACATCAAAGTTCCTCATGAAGCTCATCTCATGGAATATGAGAGGGCTCAACAGCCCCTCAAAACAGAGAATGCTAAAAACCATGATTCAGTTACAGAAACCAGCAATTGTTTTTCTACAGGAAACTAAGAGTACCAATGTCTTTCTTGAAAAAATCCTTCGCAAAGCCTGGCCTGGCAGTAGATCTGTTTCAGTTGATGGCTAGGCACCTCAGGAGGACTAGCTATAGTCTGGAATCCGCAATACATCACTCTTCAGGATCTTCATGCTTCGCGCAACTTTATTCAAGCCTCATTTCACATCCTGGGTACGGAGATACATGGTCTACTCACCAACACATACTTCCCGCAGGACATGCATAAAAAATTAGAAGTGCTGGAAGCTCTCACAACACTCAACTCCACTAGACGGCACCCTCTCTGGATAAGTGGGGGTGACTACAATATCATCACCAGTCTAACAGAAAAAAAAGGACGGATGAAACTAGAAGAGGATAGCACAGGCCTCAAAGAATTCATACAAATCAACCAGCTCATAGATCTACAGACATCAAATGTATTGTTCACCTGGACAAACAAACGGAGGGGACCTCATCACATCGCGTCCAGATTAGATCGCTTCCTCATTTCAGACAACGCCATTCATTTGGGAAGAGCGCTTCACGCTTCCATCCTGCCACAAGGAGGCTCAGATCACTGGCCCATTATGCTCCAATGGACAAGTCCAGGTAAACATTCTAATCGCCCCTTTCGTTTTGAGTCCTTCTGGTTCACTAACCCGGAATTGAAAGGAATGGTGCAAGATGTTTGGAAGTCATTCACTCCTCCACTAGGAGCAAAAATGTATCAATTTCAACAGAAGCTCAGGCACCTTAAGCAAGCAATCAAGGCCTGGAACAAATCAAAATTTGGCAACATCCTGGATGCAAGGAAAAATCTGGAGCAGAACATGTGTGATCTTCAGCAAACCATCATCACAGAAGGAAGGACAGATGAATTAACCAACAAAGAGCACTCCCTCTGGATGGAGCTTGAAGCCCGAAGGCTACAGGAGGAAATCCTATGGAAGCAAAAATCACGTATCAGATGGCTAAAAGAGGGCGAAAAGAATACAAAATTCTTTCACTGATCCACCATCCAACGCCGAATGCATAACAACATAGCCTTCATCAACAACAGTCAAGGGGACATAATAGAAAAGCATGAAGACATTGAGAAGGCATTCAGAGATCACTTCCAGGAAGCTCTCAAAGAACAACCAGGAAGCCGTGAAGCTGCCATCAAAGCAGTCACTCAGCATGTTCCAAAGATAATCACTGAAGATCAAAATCAAAATCTCCTGAAACAAGTCACCATGCAGGAGGTCGAAGAAGCCATGGCGCAACTCAAAGATGGTAAGGAACCTGGGCCTGATGGTTTTACTGCTAATTTCTTTCATGAATTTTGGGATCTGATCAGCTCTGAAGCATGGGATTTGGTGGAAGAATCTCGCTCCATGCATTGGGTCCTTCCCTCCCTCAACTCCACATTCATAGCTCTTGTCCCCAAAGGCAAAGAAGCCAATACGCCTGATAAATTCCGGCCAATTGCCCTCTGTAATGTTATCTACAAGCTCATTTCCAAGGTTGTGGCCAATCGACTCAAACCCCTCCTACCTCAGCTTATTCTTCCGGAACAAACAGGTTATGTCGAAGGTCGTCAGATTATGGATGGCATTATCTTATCCAATGAAGTAATTCATTTGCTAAAAATTCTCAAAAAACCGGGCATGATAATGAAGCTTGATCTATCTAAAGCCTTTGACAAACTCAGTTGGGAATATATCCAGCAAATGTTGCTCGCCTTCGGATTCAGCGCAACCTGGACACGCTGGATTATGAACCTCATATCCTCCCCATGCTTTTCTGTTCTCCTCAATGGCTCCCCATCCATGCCCTTCCGTTCTTCGCGAGGCATTCGCCAAGGGGACCCTCTCTCCCCGTTCATTTTCATTCTAATGGCGGAAGGGCTCAGTCGCCTCCTCCATCACGCTGTTTCATCCAACGCAGTCAAAGGCTTAGCTCTTCATGGTCTTAATCCGTTATCTCATCAGCAATTTGTAGACGACACGATGCTTTTTGGTAATTCCTCTTCCCAAGAGGCTAAAGCCTTCAAATCTTTGCTCTCTCTTTTCTCTGAAGCCTCTGGCACCTCGATCAATGCCTCCAAATCTCAACTTTTCTTCTTCAACACCCCTATCTCCACTCAGCGTAACATAGCTCGAATTCTAGGCTTCTCCATTGCTACTCTTCCATCCAAGTATTTGGGGGCTCCTCTCATGGCCTCGGCCCTCAAGCACGCCTCCTGGCGCACGCTTCTAGATAAATTGGAAGCGAGACTCTCTTCTTGGACCTACCGATCGCTCAACATAGCAAGTAGACTTACTCTGATCAAATCAGTCCTCCAAGCAATGCCCCTGTATCTTTTTTCTATTCTAGCAGCACCAAAATGGGTGCTCAAGGCTATCTGTAACCTCCAACGGGGCTTTCTCTGGGGCTCGAATGGACTCAACAGAAAATGGGCCCTTGTCAAATGGACGGAAGTATGTCAATCTAAAGCCAATGGAGGATTAGGACTAAGGGATCCCCTACAAAGCAACAGCACAATGGGAGCAAAAATTTGGTGGAACTGGCTAGTAAAGCCGCACATCCCCTGGGCAAAGTTGTGGCAGGCTAAATATGCTCCAGGAAGTCAGTGGAACGAGCTCATCAGAGTTAGTCTGAGCATTACAGGATCCATGATCTGGAACTCGGCTAAAATTCATTGTGCCTTCATACAGGCATACAATTTTTGGGAGATCCACTCAGGGACATCGGCAAGGTTTTGGGAGGATTCATGGCAGCAACTGCCAAAACTTGCCATGCTCTTCCACAAACCGCGCTGGCAGCACCATATGCAACACTCCAATACAACTACAGTCTCTCAGTTTTGGCAGCAACAAGACCCTCAAGATTTCCGTACTTGGAAACCAGCTAGATCCTGGCAGACAGATTGGCAAGAAGAAACATATGCTGACATAGACAAGGAGCTTCTTCAAAGGAAAATTATACCCTCCTCCCAACAGGAAAAACTGAGATGGGGCCACACCTCAAGAGGGATCTTCACCACCAAGGAGGCCTATACCATACGCTATGACCAAAGCACTAATGACAAGGATCAATTATGGACTCATATATGGCAGCCAAGATTGTGGCCCAAGATATCCACCTTCCTATGGCTACTAAGCAAACGATGCATTCTCACATGGGATAACCTCCAAAGAAGAGGTTTTATAGGCCCCTCACGATGCCCCAATTGCAACGCTCAGGAGGAAACCATCGCTCATCTCATGAAGACATGCCCTCTCGCGGCTCAGATATGGAACAGAGTCGATCATTGCAATAACGGTAGACGGGAAAGGCAAGGGGACATAGCAAGTATTCTCCGAACCTGGCCCAAGCAACCCTATCAAATCCCAATTTTGAACTCACTATGGAATCTCATTCCAGGCTTTCTATACTGGGCATTATGGAAGGAAAGAAATAATCGGTCTTCAACAACAAGAGCAGATCCGCTGAAATCCTCTGGCTTCTCCTGAAGTATAACCTACAAGAAACGCTAGCACTCAGAGCTTGGACAAAAAATGACTGGCCTACTTCACCTCAGGAGAAAAACATCTGGAATTCCTGGAATCTCAATATCTCCTACTCCCAGTTGGATACTCACCGCAATCCTTCCAAAATCACATCCCCCGCCCAATGGTCCCCCCCTGTAGGAGCTTCTTTTAAACTTAATTTTGATGGGGCTGCTAAGGGGAACCCAGGTCCATCTGGATATGGAGGAGTCATCAGAAATGCAGAGGGATCAGTAGAATACATCTATTATGGTTCGATTGGAACAAATACCAACAACATGGCGAAGTTGGAAGGAATGTGGCAAGGAATCTATATGGCTGATCAACACAACTTCTATCTGTTGGAAGTCGAAGGAGATTCCCTAATACTTATCAATGCAGCTGTCAGAATCCAAGCAGGGTCCTCAGCAGCAAAAACTGCCTCCAGCTGGAGACTTCTCAGTAGGTTAGAAGCATTGGAAGACAGGCTACGACGCCCTAACAGTATCATCTTCAAGCATGTTAGCGCACTGCCAACAAAGTAGCAGATAGACTTGCAAACCAAGGGGTGAATCAGTAGGGTCCTCACTACGCAGGTTCTCTCCATGACGCAAAGGATGCAAAACTTCAAAAGGATTGCCATACGTTGGTGCTCCAGGATCTTCACCCCTCGGATGCGGGTGCGAGCATGTGATAGCTATACAGGGGCGGGCTTCCCACTGGGCAAGTGGCGGCCCAGGCCCGCCACCTATACACAGCCATTAACACCCTGCCTTAACTATCCCTCCAGGCGCTTCGTCCACTGCATTCGAGCCGCTTCGATCAGCCCTCCTCGCGCGCGATCTGCAACTTCACCCTCCGGGAAGATAATGAATGCCTTTGGTTCGCACATGGCACGCTGCAGGTCCTCTCCATATAATGACAGAGGCACAGGAAAGGTAATGTATAGTTTACGGATTGTTCTGGTTTGCATTTGGCTCTGGACCTCTGTGTTGTGGCAGGCTTAGAGAGACAGGCGCGGCCAAGAAACAAGTCGACTCCTGGCATTTCCCTCCCTAATTTCTGCGCTAGTCTGCAGCTGCTGGTGGCTTGCTGTCATTCCTCGGCCCGCTATCATTCCTTGGCCTACCATCATTCCTTGGTCTGCCAGCCAGTCTGCCCAGGTCTGTAGAGGCGATTTTCTCCTGCAATTACCTGTGCCTCCTGTAGCCCTTTGGCCTTTCCGTGCCTCTGCGCCTCTTGTTAACCCGCTGCATAATACTCAGTCCATTCCACATTACCCCAGCCTGCAATGCCTAAGGAGAGGCTTCGCGCCAGTTGCCGTCATGGTAGGTCTCGGGGAGGGGCAAGAGGTCGAGCCCCCATCCCACGTTCCTCTGACTCGTTGTCGGACGATGCTAACAATGCTCGTCGCTGACGCAGAAGAAGACAAGGGCAAGCTCAAGCCCCGGCCTGTAATCACAGCTTCCATCCCACAACACGATTCAGCTTCCCCTGCCTTCGGGACTCTGACACTTACTATGTGTCTGTTAAAATTGAGAAATGTGAGCATGAGGTTTGTGTGCCAGCGGCAGAGGAACACAGGCCTTCAGCCCCAGTACTAGATCAACCAACCTTGTCTCCTGCACAGAGGGTCTGTCAGGCAATTCTTCCTCCAGCTCCGGAGCAGGGTCAACGCAACTTGGCAGAGGCATCAACGGGAGCCGTAGCCGGTCCAAGCGCTCCTACGGAAGACGATGCGCCTCACACAGACTCAAGCGAGCCGGACCCATATGCTTGCAGAGTGGTGGAAGAGGTGTCATCTACCTCTGTGGATGACTGAACCAGTTCTCAGGGCAACCGGACGAAGGGTATGGCAATGTCTTTTGTTCATCTGTTGGGTCATGATATGTGTCTTTTTCAGTGCTCTCTCTGTATGTAAGGTTGCTACTCTGCCCAGTCCTCGACAGCACAACCATAGTTCTTATGATATGCTTCTGTATGCAGCGTCAATGGAAGAATATAGAGTCAGGGAATATGCTTTTTGAGTCAGTCTTGGGGTTCTGGGTTCTGGTTAAAAAGTCTGTATTTCAGAATATGTATGGGTTTCAAGGTCTTTTTCCCTCACTGTCAGAGTTTTGTAACAGTAGGCAAGTCTCCCAATCCTGGGGTAGGACAAATGCCTGGCTGGATAAGGACATCAACGCTGCAAAATCCATCTCTGTAGGATGGTGATATCCGAGGTTCGCCTCGTTGTAAGTTTTTGAAGTTTTGTACCATAATAGAATTAGGCTAATTTACAAAAAAAAAATATTAATATTATATAATAATTAATATAAATATTAATATATGGTCCGGAATATTAATAATTTAATGTTTAAAGGGATTATTATTATTTCTATATAATAATTAATATTGATATAAATAATATTTAATGTTAAAATATTTCTTAATATTAAAAATGTTAATAATCATTATATAAATATTAAATGTCATATAAATCTTAATATTATTATTAATTTAATATATACTTTAATATAAAATCTTTTATATATTAAATTTATATTAATTCTATTATTATTTTTTAAACTTATCACTTTAAATAATTATTAAAAATAAAAGTTAAACTTTAATATTAAAAATAAAATGTAAGTAAAATCTAAATATTAAAAAACTTAAATAAAATTTAAAACATAAAAGCTAAAACTGTAACGAAAAAAATATTAGCACTATTAGCACTTTAGCACATGAAGCAAGTCACTCATATTAATTCTAATATTATTAAAAAATAAATGATAATTCTGATAGAAAATTATTACCAAGATTAGTGCACGGAATTGAACGAGTGACTTCACATCAAGGAGTGCCTAACAAAGTACCCGATCACCATCTATCCAAAACCCTATGGACTAATTATAAAATGTAACTTTAATTTTACAATGTAGAAAAAAATATATATAATGGATAAAATCAATTAAATATTTTAATGTATTTATTTAAAATTTTAATTATTGTCCTTATATATGATAGATACTTTCTTATTGAATCATGTTACACGGCACGATCCCAATGAAGGATAGGAAGAAACAATAGCTAAGTATCCCTTGTAGCCGTCTAAAGAAGACAAAATTAGAATTGGAAGGGTCACTGGATTGAATATACATCATGAAGGGTAGCTTTGACACAACAACTAATAAAAATAGGGTTTCCTACTATGAAGTAGGTTTCTCTTCCCCAAACCCAACACATCACTTGCAACAAGAAAAAATAAATTGGTGTGAAGATTTGTCTTAGAAGACATAAATCCAACAACATTCCCCATAGTAGTCAACCAAATTGCAACTATTGCATCTATTGTAGGAGTTATTGTAGGAGTTCAATATATTGTGGTGCTTAAACATACTATAACCCTACAAAATACAATGGAGTATGGTGTTTTAATATAATGTATCAGGTAAAAAAATATAAGTAGGACTGTATTTTTTTAACACCAAACTTAACTCTGCATTGACTCTAACACATGGAAAAATAGATAAAAGTCATAGGTAATACTCATCTTTATGTCACTGAAGATGATTTTTTAAATAAATAAATGTACATTTATTGAATTAGATTAAAATATCTTGACTAAACTTATTCTTCTTAACTTTTCGATGAATCACATCAACAATGGTCAACTTTTCAAACCTATTAATGAAGTTCATCCTCAAGACGAGGATGAATAAAAATGAGTACCTCCATAAACTAAAAAACATTAAAAATTAGTACCTTCATTTAATCAAAATAATTGCAACATATTACATTAACCCACTATCAAACTATCAATACATCTAACCTTTGTTATATATTATAACTTATTAAGAAAAGTTTTATAAAAATTATGACTATATTTATATTTCCAAATTATGTTTAATATTTTAAAATCCATCCACCTTGATCATGCACATACCAAAAATCCTTCATAGATATTTGCTTTCCCTTTTAACCTAACAAAAATTGGATCAAACTTACTCTAGCATCTTACAAATTTAATAGTAGTTCATCATATTACCATATTAAATTTATCAACTATCAAGCCAACAGACTTAAATCATCCAATCAATACATCCCTCTTTTATTATATATTTATTTATTAAGAAAAAAATTAAAAAATTATGATATATATTTATATTTCTAAATTAGGTTTAATATTTTAAAATCTATCAACTTGATCCTACCACATACTAAAAATCATACTAAAAATTAGATGATACAAAAATTGGATCAAAGTTACTCTCCCTTTATACAATTTTAATAGTAGTGATTTTCATATTAAATCAACCATTAACATGAAGTAGGTGATGTGAAATCAGCCATTAATATGATCCTTGTAAATCTTGATACAATTAGTCATTTTGGGTTGTTTGAACAAGCCAACATCTCCCATCTGTTCCATCAACCAAAACCTACAAAATAAACCATCCAACATCTCTAGTTCATTCCATCTACCAAAACCTACAAAACAAATAAACCTACACTCTCCTACATTGCATGATAAGTATGTTGTAATTAATTTGATATTTACCATTTTTGATTTGGTCAAGAAAAAATAATAATAATAATAATAATAATATTAAAATTAAAATTAATAGTATATTATAATATAATTAATAATTAAAGCAACATAGATTCATCTTAATTGATACAAAGTTTTTGGTAGATGCAAAGCTAAGATGAATCCATGCATACTTATTGTTTAATAATAGGATATTATGTATGTGATAAAATATGTTATGGGTTCATCAATTTCTAACTCTATGTCCTATCATTAGGAAGAAAGAGACAATTTAATAGTTAAATTTAAGATAATAATCCTAAAATAACTTGCATCAAGGAAATATGGCTCTAATGTTACAATAAAAAATATATATATAACCTATTTCTACCTAACTTGCTACTTCAAATTGACATACAGTAATGTTGCTAAGATAAATAATTTTCAACCTACTTTATAGGTAGAGGAACAATAAACTCAATCAAATTAGTTGTGCATACAACCATTTCTACCCAATAACATCATGAGCTCCTTTATTATGGATAGGTAGGCTTCACTAAGGAGTATTAAATCTTTGTTTGTTGCATCTTCATATTTTGGCGTGTTATCAATGGAAAGACTTTGTTTTCTATCTTCAAGTTGAATATCACAACCAATTATATACACTTCCAATAGAATAAGTACCAATTAGATACACTTCAAAGAGAATAAGTAAATTATGGAATGACAAATTCTATGATTGTTGGAATCACTTTGTGTAATATTTTGTAACAGACAATGTGATGGAAGTTGAGAGGATTTTTCTTACTAGATAATCTTCCATTTCCATGGTAGCTATTCTATTGAAATTCCAATGACAAATTCAAGACTAAGGATAGCCATTATAAAGCTCCAAGAACAAATACAAAAATTGTAAAAAAAGTCTCTTTGTAACATGAAATCTAAGTTGAGGAATTTTTTTTTTTTTTTTTTTTTTTTGCAATTTTTATATTTGTTCTTGTCTTTTTCATATTTATAATAACTATCCTTAGTCTTGAACTTGTCTTTGGATTTTCAATAGAGTAGTCACCATGGAAATGGAAGATTACCTTAGTAAGGAAAATTCTTCTCAACTTCAATTGTAGTGTTAGAACGAGATTTTTTATTTTATTTTTTGTATGACCTAGAATTGATTACTTATATTCAATTCATGAACATGCTTATTGTAGTCAACCCTCGCCATTATCCTTACCTTGCAAAACCAAATCCTAATTCAAACTATTACAAAAAATCTATCTTTTACCTATTCCATGATGTTTTTGACTAAGGACATATGGAAAAAATTACATAATTAATGAATTAATAATAATAATTCTTAACATATTATTTTAATAATGACTTATTGTTTGAAAATTATAATAAATTAAGTTAATAAGTACTAATATAAATTCCATTATAATATAATCTTAGGCATAGTTTCACACTTATTCATAAGATGATTATTTTTAGGGCACTCAATCCATCATGAATAATGACGGGTGGAGTATCCACCTAGAAGTTTAACAATCTAAATTAAAAATCACATTTTTTTCCAAAAAAATCAATTTTTCCCAAAAAAGACTTCTTCTTTTTTTGTATGTGGTGCAGTGTACAAGGAGATTTGGTAAGTCCCAGCAGTACTTGTGCAACTTCGTGTCACTTTCAACCATAGACTCTAGACTCTAGAGAATTGAACCTATAACCTCTCCATAGTAGAGGGTTGTAATGAGAGAGATCCCTTGGTCTTATATTCAAATATATTTTAACAATAATTAATTATAATATTAAGTAATGTATAATTAAGTTATTATTATAATATTAAGTATATATTAATTAATATGAAGATTATAAAGTATAATTATATGTATATTTTTTAAACACTATAAAATGTCCTATCATAACTAAGTTTATCAAATCAATAGTGTGGACACTCATCATTGGTTGATATCTATAAATGTAGGCTAACTGGTCATAAACACTCCATCTGGAATCACTTGCTATTAGTCCCTACTCTCTCTGGGTTTTTGTGTAGTTGACCTATTTTCTTAACTCTGAGTAAGATGAGGTATTAGTCAAGAAAAACTACTTCTTGGGTAAGAGTTCTTCTCCTTTTTTCTTAAGGAAACACGTTTAGGTCAAGGCCCAACCACATCCCTTAGGAATGAAATCCTTCCTCATCAAGGACAATCAACCATAATTCCATGTGGCCTAGGAGCCTACATTCATAGAGAGCAATGATTGATAGGCTTCCCTACTAGCTATTTGACAACTAAATTATTATTATAGCTTTTCCCATTAATTGATGTTATAATTAAATATGTCAATTGATTTTATGAAATAATTAAAAAATGAGTGTGTGTGTGTATGTATATATATATATATATATTATATATTATACCATATATTATATATATATATTATAAAAAGTTTTGGCAAGACTACATTTTCTCATGTCTAATATTTAACACTTATAGGGTTGCGGAATTGACCTTGACTTCACATTAAGGAGTGTTTAACAGGCACCCTATCACTATCAACTATCCAAAAAAATTAAAAATAACTTTATATTTTAAATGAGATATAATTAAAAATTTCTGAGGTAATATTTTTGAAAGTAATAAAAGAATAATTCAACACAGTTTTCCTTTCATCTTAAATAAAATAATAATTAATATATACTATGTATCATTATTATTAATAATTATTTTTTAAAACATATATATCCCATCAATATTACTATACAACCATAATAATAATAAATTATATTAATTGACATTAATATAAAATATATTATTAATATTTACGTTTGAATTTATAATTAATACTAATTTATTATAATGTATAAATTATTCTTCCAGTTTTCTTAAAAAAATTCTAAACTCTATGCGAGCCAAAAAAAAAAAAAAAATTCGAACTCCATTACAATCCTATGTGTATGCAGCATCATGGGTTCAACTTTATATTAGATCTTAACCGCATTCGAGCTAGCTCATTTCATCCGTCCTATAATCATTTCACGAATATAATACCAAAATCTTTGTTCACAACTTCAATCGTTGGAGGTATGTATTCAAAATGCCACCATAAGTCAGAGCACCCGGCTTTAAGAACCCTTTGAAATCAATTTCTTGTAAATTGAGTGAAGAAAGAAACATCTAAAATTTTAAGAATTTTAATAAAAGATGAACAAAATGTTTTTTAATGGAATAAAAGACTTTAACTTTAAAGCAATACTTTGAAGCAATGAGAATTAGCTGAAACCAAATCAAATAATTGAATTAAAAAACCTCAAATAAGAAGTAGAATAAGGTACTAACACAACTTTTAATCCAAATGAAACCAAAATATAATTATAGAAAATACGAAGCATAGAAATTAGTTTTAGCTAAATTGCAACTTTCACCTAGAAAGGTCAGTTTCTTTCCCCTCTACTTTTAGCAGATATATGGTTAAATCTATGAAGGCTTGTCTTTAAATAGGACATATTAGAGAAGAATATCATGGGCAAAAGCCCATGGGTCAGAGAATTTTTATGTATGGTATTTTATTTGACTAAGTCAAAATGTTAAGCATTACAATGTGCCTTTGTGGCAACCATTTGTACATTACAACTTTAATTGTAGGGGCAAGGCAAACATTTATGCTAAATAATATCATGACCTTGCTTAAGTAAAGCGTATTAAATATTTGTTTATTTCATCTTCATATTTTGTTGTATGTTGTCAATGGAGAGACTACACTTTCTATCTTTAAGTTGAATATCACAATCAATTTTATTGAGTTAGAGGCTTGTTAGTACCAATTAGATACACTTTCAAGAGAATATGTAATGGAATAACAAATTATATGGTTGTGCTAATCCTTTTGTGTAAGATACTCTATAATACAAATAAGGTGATCACTCTAATATCCCTAAAAAGGTATCACCGCTTACAAAATCCAAGAATATTGAAGGGAATAACAAAATTTTCCATGCTTCATATTCTATTCTAGTTTCAATCATTATAAAATGCAAGATGGATTCACTAATCTCACATATTCATTGTTCTCAAACATTACTTAAGAAGTATAAATGACTCACATTTTCTTTAACCTAGGAATGATTACTTATCTTCAATTCATTAGTTGACATGTCTATATTAAGGCAACCCTTTCAATTATCCTTATATTACAAAATGAAATCCCAATTGAAACTATTATAAAAGGACTATTTCTTTCTATTCCATGTTGTTTTTAACTCACAACATATAGAACAAGAAAGGAATTTGACATAATTAATAAATTTAAAATATTTTAAGCACAATATTTTATATAAATAAAAAATAATTATTAAAAAGTTATAATGATAAGTTGTGATAATTGATATTAATATAAAATATTATGATTTTTAAATGATGCTTTCTTTAACTTTGGAAACCAACATTTTTAGGGAGTGGGCCATCCAAAGGTAGTTTTCCTCAAAGGTGTAACTGCCTCGTGTGCCCCAAAGCCCCTCCTTTAGATTTTATTCTTCCAATGATCTTTCTTCTACCAGTTCCTTGGTAGGCTTGGACTAGAGATGATAAAAGTAAGTCTTTGTTGTTCAAGGGGCTCTTTGGAAGCCTCTAAGTTTTTTGAAAGAGATAGTAATATAGAAGATTGAGAGGATGTTCTTTTAGGGAAACAACCTTATAGGCCTCAAACCACCCCATTCCTTCTATCAATTTCGAATATTATGTTGAGGACACTGCGGGTGTCGATTCAAGGTATCTGGAGCCACCCGCAATCTTATAGAGGTAATATTCTAGAGTTCATTCCATATGTTAGTCAAGATGTTGTCTCGACACTCTTTGCTTTTTTGGGTGAGATCCACACATCTAATAAGGGACCTAAACTCTCATTTGAGTTCAAATGAGGGATTCCATGAACAATTCAAATCCTCCTTTTTGAATGTAAGCAATTAGAAGGTCCTCCTCCCATATCTCATTATAATATTTGTAAGGATGCCATCTCTCATGCAAAGACGTAGTTCATAATGAGGCTCTCGATGGTGTTGTTCCTCATTGAACTCATGTTCAACCTTCAAGCAAAGTGGCCCCTTCCCATGTTATTCCAAGTTTATTTATAGTGGACAAATATACAAATATTACCTCTATTGAAATTTCCCATCCAAATATCTAAGATGTTCATGCGTTAATGGTAGAGAAAGGCTTGATTATGGCCTCACATGATAGATCTTTATTAATAGATCCACTCTAAATGAATCAAATCCTCAATGTTTCTCTTATGTTCTAAAGGCTTCCTCATAGTTGTGTTTCCCCATTAGGAGGACTCATAGTTCTTTATCCAAGGGATCATGGTTCCAGAGAAAAATAAGGTTGTTCATGATTGATTGGTTCCCACACTTTGACCCCTCCAAGGGAGTAATCACAAAGCTTCCCATTTGGGTCTAGATTCTAAACTTTTTGATTCATCTATAACAATATTCAATGTTTACAAGCATAGAAAACACCTTGGGTCACTTAATTGCCAAGATCCTACATGAGGCCAATATGTAGCATACACTTATGGTAGCATCTAACCTAGACATGATCAAAGATGTAACGAAACCATCCCACATTTACCCACATTTACAAGCTTTGCAAGGTAAACATGAGTTGAGTGTTATTATGACATGACCCAACCTCCAAGTTATAGTAATGGAAGTAGGGTCTAGTAATTGGAAACATATTGTCACTCCTCAAGGACACCAGATAACCCAGGTGTCTGACAACAACCCCTCATCATTAATCCTTAAGCTGGAACTTTCTCTTTTCAAGCTTTACACCCCAACCACATGCTTGCCACACTATGGATTTGGTTGGGAGGCTCCAACCACATCCATGATCCTTCCTACATGTAGTTGCAACCAAATTTTTCTAGTTCAAAGGGTGTGGTTGTGAGATCATTGACACTTTTTTCAGGGCCAGCCTATAGGCCACTACCCATAATTGCCTAGAACTTTTCAAAATAAAGTCTAGGATAATCACAAGTCTAAAAAATCAAAACTAAAGTTAGTTATTTCCCAAGACATTCCAAACACATGATAAACATTTCATCAAACATATAGTAAACATAAAAGCTACAAGTCATGAATGCATATCTGATCATGATCTTCTTAACTTCATTAGAGAATCGTCAACAAGGCTCAATGCCCTCTCAAGGTAGCTGCAACAACACTTGTTAGCCCATGCATACATTAACCATTCAACAACTTATCAAATCATGAACAAGTACCAAAACAATAGCACATCATTCAACCATGAATTTAACGGGCATATAACCAATTATGCACATTTCCTAGGCACAGAAGGATTTCATGGAGCATTATTTATAGAAACAACATTGAGTTAAGGGATTTGTGTTTTCGCAGAGATATTTTCGCTCATTGGGGTTGGGTTTGGTGTAATTTTGTAGGGAAACATTTTAGGAGATATTTGGGCTGATTTTATCTATTTTTGGCTATGCAAAGAGCTCATTGGTTGAAGCTTGTAAAGGAGACAAGAGCACTAGATTCTGTGAGAGATTAGGGTTGGAGAAAAATCTTATTTTTAGAGGATAACTTGCATGGATTTTGGGTGGCTATTTAGCGGTTGTTTGGAGAATATTTGAGCAGAGCTTTACAAGAAATGCATAGATTCTACTTGGCAAATCCATTCACGCTTTTTGGGGTCATCCATGTTAGCATAAATTGGGACAAACCCTTTCTGAGTTTGGTAGGGATTGGCGTGTAGAGGTTGGGGTTAAATTTTTAGAATTATTTGAGTGATATACAAGGAAGAAACTTAGTGGGGATTATATCCATCTAGAGATCCATTTGCACCATTTTGGAGGGGCTCTTCATCATCTGTATTTAGCCCAAACCATTTCTAGGTTTTCTAGGTTTTGGGAGAGGAGTTGAGAATTAAATTTTCAGAGCATTTTGAAGAGTATTCAGCCCTGAGATCAACATTCGAGCCAATAGACAACAATATATTATTTCTAGGTAGTGTGTAGATCACTCTGGGACCATTTCTACCACTTGGATCTAAGTCATTATTCTGGGTTCTTCTTAGCTTGCATAGCAATCCAAGGTTCCAAAGCTTTAGCTCATTTTATGTTTTTTTTCATAAAACTAATAAATCAGCTCAAATAGTGTTGTTGGACATTTTGGTGTTTTAATTGTTCTGTATGAGTTCTATTTTATTTATTGTTCCTAGTCCATTACTTCGTATCAACTATTAAATTCCAATTACAAATATTACATATGCCCACAAG
Source organism: Pinus taeda (assembly GCA_000404065.3). NCBI lineage: Eukaryota > Viridiplantae > Streptophyta > Pinopsida > Pinales > Pinaceae > Pinus > Pinus taeda. The sequence continues at coordinate 42,366 of APFE031029177.1, forward strand.
AGTTGAGAACAATGGTCAATGCCACAACCAGATGTAAAATGAGGTTATATGCAACATTACTAGTGCTTTCTTTCTTGTATTTAATGTTCAAATGGAATTGTTACAAATATGTGGACCATTCTAATGGTAATCATTTTGCAACTTTCCTTGTTTTTACATAAAATGAAGAGGTCAGTGATTAGTGGATTATCATCTCCTTCCCCATAATGTAATGTTTCCATTGTCAGCAAGCCTCCATGATAAAATATATCCCCTCATCATGGGTGGGATATTTTTCAATAGTATTAGAGAGTTTCTCACTCTAATAGGCCACTATATGCCCTTGTTGGGTGAGAACTACACCAATAGAATAGTTAGAGGCATCTATCTCAATTTCGAATGGTTGTTTCAGGTTTGGAAATGTGAGGACTAGCACAGAGAAAAGGTAGTGTTTTAGCTCAATGAATACCTTTTGTTGTGTTAAAACAAATAAACTTGTCTTTCGATCTTCCCTTAGTAACTTGAATTAAAGACAGAGTGCTATGAGAGAACCCCAACATGAATCTTCAATAAAAATTGGCAAGACCTAGGAAGTTGCAAAGCTCTGTTAGAGTCTTCGAGGATAGCCAATCCCAAATAACTTGGATCTTAGCTAGATCCACATGCATGCCTTTATCATCAATTATGTCGCTCAGATATTGGACTTGGTCCATGCCAAAGGAGCATTTCTCCAAGGTGGCACATAATTTATGTTGTCACAGGGTTTGAAGGGCTTATCAAATATGTTGCAAGTACTCTACCCAACTCTTTCTAAATATTAGGATATGATATAGATGGAAAACCATGAATGAGTTGGTTAAAAGTTGTAAGTGTCATCCATTAGCCTCTTAAAACTTGCAAGGGAATTTTTCAACCCGAAGGGCATGATCAACCATTCAAAAAGACCCTCCTTAGATTTAAAGGTAGACTTCCATACGTCTATAGGTTTTTTTGGAACTTGATGATAGTAGAAGAAGTTGCATGTGGAGGTGCAGGTTCCTAAGGCTCAAAGGGAGCCAAGCTCTAGTAGGATTTTGTAGGTTCAAAGGGAGAAGGTGTAGCCCAATAAGAGCGGGGATTCAATAGGGAATAAGGGTAGTTCTACAACTGGAAAGAAGAAACAATGGGATGGCCTAAAAGAATTTTAGGAGAATAATAAATAGAAGGATTCTTGTGGCAAAGACAATTTTGAGGTGATCATGGTTCATTCTATAGGTTACACTAAAGTGTTGAACACTAGGTGTTGGGCTAGTGTCACCAACAGTGATGATGATGATGGTATACTTCAATGTGGTGCAAATACATCCCTCAATATGAGCGAGTGTTGATTTATGTAGCTTAGGAGGTACTCCACAACCCTGGGGACTGGGTTTCTATGAGTTGCTAGTAGAAAATCACTTTATTGAAAAAGTGTCGAAATAGTGGGTTTTGCACCCCAAAAGGCCTGGGTCTGAAACCAACAGCTACCAAGATGATTGGATTTTAATTTCATGTGTGGCACCCTTAACGAAGTAAGGGGAAACTAAGGAAACCATGGGAGCATTTTTCAAATCAGAGAACATTTCATTTATTTATATGAGTGGGGAAATTGACAAGATGATAAGTCAGCTAAGTTTGTAGAGGCGCCTTTTGAGGGAAATTTGTGGCACGTTGAGAAGCATATAGGAGATCTCATTTGAATAAATAACAAATGTGATACATCAAAAAGAGAAGGTTGTATGATCTGAGGAGTTGAAACCTATAAGATATTTTCCATGAAGAGAAGGATGAGATAGAATTTATGTTCATGTGTTTAAAACATTCCAAGATAGGAAAACTGGTGCTAGGTGGATGAGGAGGAGTTTTAGGCAGATTTCTTCACGTTTTGGAGGTATTATTCTATGCTAAACATGTAGCAAGTTTCTATGTCTCTTGGGAAGGAGGGCCAAGCTCTTCTAACTTAGATTTAGAGGGTAACAAGGTATAACAGGTCCCTAGAAGCAAGGGTTGAGTAGTCCCAAATGATAACTTAGGAGGAGGGCTTGTTAGAATAGGAAGGGCACAAATTTGAGGATAGAATGGAGGCCAAGTTGGAGGTATGATACATCATTGTACAGGTGCCCTAACTAGGGATGAGAAACCTCAAAGAACAACCATAGAAACCTAAAATTGAAGTGTAGAAGGGTTTTTCTATTGAGTTATGTTTTATGTCCTTTTGTGTTGATGGTATTGCTAGGTTGATGGCGTCGAGATTGTTGAGAAATCTAGGGTAGCTTAGTTAATGAATTTAAATTTGATTTCTAATTTAATTTGATATATTCTTGTGATATTCTTATTAAATTCTAATTCTTCTTCTTGTTATTATTATCGCTTTGATCATCAAACAACTACCAAAACATGGAAAACAAATAGACATCAGATATACACACTCAGCTAAGGAAAAACCATATAAAGGGGAAAACCTAGTGAAACTCTTCCACTATTATATTCATATAAAATTGAGACAACCAAACCAAAAAAAATGACCTCCTTTTCTCCACCAAGTCAATCTCTCAAGTCCCAATTTTTTTCTTCAACAAAAGTCTCGGTATGTCCTGCAACTTTGTGGATCTATGTCCTGCAACCTCTTGGTTCCATGTCTTACAACATCATGGGTCTATTACAAATATTCTCAGCCCTATAACTTCATGTAGAATATTCCTTTATGATGAAATTTCCTTCAAGATATGAACCTCACATTCCTTTTACTCTTTAATAACTTCACATCTCATCTTGCTTTTCTTCTAGACATAGGATAAGATCTTCTTCTAATATCTCACACTTTATTTCTATTTTGTAGCTTTAGATTGAATCATGTGTCTATCACCTTTAATTTGCTAAGTACACTTGCATATATATATATATATATATATATATATATATATATATATATATATATATAGTAGTTGAAGTCTACAATATGAGGCTGACTTGTCAACTTGTTTTGCGGAAGACTTGAAGGAGTGGGGCAGAATGACATGTAAGAGCAAGAGCTAACTTGGTGGAGGATCCTTTTTGACACAAAACATTTTTTATTCTTTAACTTAAGGTGCCCATGAAAGGTCTTTTACATTATGACTTTGTCTTTAACACAAAACAAAATACTAGAGCACTAGGTGGGTGATTTTACCTATTGACCATTGACCCAAGAATGAAACCCATGCTTTAATCAAACAATTTCTCTTATAATAAAAATCATCTTTCTTTCCTTAGAAAAATACAATTATGAAGACCAACACTAGTTACATTCTTCAACACTCCCTCTTAACTAGGGAGGTATTCAAAATTACATATTTACCTAGGTACATGGAAGATCTCAAAACGATATGTTATATGAAGAGTCACAACACATACAATGCTACATATTAGATACTTGAAAAAGGTCTCTAACCGGGTGAGACTAAGGTGTGTTCCAAGCTTCAACTACTCTAGGTAACATCACGCTTCCACTCTACACCAACCCAATGATCTAGGTGTGTATCAAAGGTTGGAGCTCCAACACCAACATCACCCTCCCTACTTCCGGATCTAGATATCATCACATGTCAACCATATGTCCTCCCAGGCATCTTATTATCCCGATATGCTTCATATCTCCTTATTAAGTAAACTAGATACATCCACCAATCCAAGCATGCTTCAAACATTCAACCTTCTTATCGAGAGATCCAACACAATCACAAACCCGATCAATAAAAAACTTTCTATATATATATATATATATATATATATATATATATATATATATATATTATATATATATGTATATATATATATATATAATGTATATATATATATATATATTATTATATATATAATATTATATATATATATATATATCTATATATATATATATATATAATTAATATATATATATAAATATATAAATATATATACATATTATATATATATACATATATATTATAATTACATATATATATATATATATATATATTATATATTATAATATATATATTATTTATTTATATATTTATATATAGCAAAAAAATTTGGGGTTTATAGTTATTCTAATGCTACTTAAATCATCATCATATTATCGAAATACAACTTGTTTGAAGCTTCTTTCTTCAATTTTCTAGCAACACGAAACTCACCTCAACACTTTTCAATGTAACCAATGATTAATGAATTTGCAAATAAAATAAAAAATTCTTCTTGCTCCACTTGCAATACAGACCAATCAATAACATGATCAACATCCTTTACGTATCTTTTAAGTCATAAAACAAGAAAAACATTGTGGACTTTCACTATTGGAGGCAATGAAAGTTTGTAGGCCATTGGTCCAATCCTCTCAAGGATCTCAAAAGCCCTACAATATCATGGTTCCAACTTGGAACATGATCCAATCCTCAAGGAGCTCTTTTTGGGATTGATGCACAAATAAACATGTTCCCCGACCTAAAACTCCTTAAATGCCTTGTATGCATGTATTGTGTTGCTTTTAGATTCTTCTTTATAACCTACAGTTCTTGTTCCATGTCTGCTAACATGTCTGGTCTAATAAGTACCATGTTCACTAGATCACTCCAGTTGATGGGAGTGTTACAAATCCGCCCATACAATGCCTCAAATGGACTCATCCTCAATGATTCTTGATAATTTTTGTTGTATGCAAACTCAACCAAAGGAAGGTACTCATCCCATCTCCTCTGTTAATACATGACATACATCCTCAACATATCCTCCAGTATCATGTTGATCCTCTCTGTATGTCCATTTGTCTGTGGATAATAAGTTGTGATGAAGGCCAACTCTATCCCCATTCCTGCAAACAACTCCTTCCAAAACTTGGAAGTGAACTTGGTATCTCTGTCTTACAAAATCTTCCTTGAAACACCATGCAATCTCACAATATCCCTGATGAAGACCTGTGCTACCTCACTAGTTGAATAAGTAGTCTTTACTGGAATGAAGTGTGCTACCTCTATCAACCTATCCACCACAACCATGATAGAATCATGTTTCCTCGATGTCCTTGGAAGACCTGTAATAAAATCTATGGAAATGACCTACCATTTCCACTATGGAATCATAATAGGCTGAAGGAATCCACCTGGATTCTTACACTCTACTTTGACCTGCTAACAGTCCAAACATATCACCACGAACTCTGCCACTTCCTTTTTCAAATTTGGCCAGCAGTAGAACTTCTTCCACACTATTAATATCTTTTCATACCTTGGGTGACCAGAATATGGTTTTACATGAAACTCCCTCAAGATAAGCTTCTTCAATTCATTGTCATATGGTGCAAAGATCTTGTCCCTAAATCTCACCAAGCCATCTGTTGTAAGATGATAATCCACATCCTGATCACTTTTACCTTATTGTAACCTGTGCATAAGCTCCCCGTACCTGTCATCTTGTTGTCCTGCCTATAAGATCTGATCCTGTAAATCTGTCCCATATGAGCTCACTGTTGCAACATGGTTCAATTGCACTTTCCAACTGAGAGCATAGGTAACCATGTTCTCCTTTCCCTTAATGTACCTAATCTCAAAGTCAAAATCACTAGGAGTAACCAACCATCTAGCTTACCTGGCGTTCAGATTTGGTTGGTCAAACAAATATTGCAACCCACTGTGATCGCTTATCAACACAGACCTCCTTCCAAGAAGATAATATCTCCACATATTCAAGGCATGAATAATAGATTCCAACTCAAGATCATGGGTCACGTAGTCCTTCTCGTGCTCATTCAATTTCCTAGACTCATAGCATAGCACTTGTCCCTCCTGCTTCAAGACTCCATCAACTCCTCTCTTGCAAGAATTTGTAAATACTACAAACTCTTTATCCATTTCCACAATCTTTAACACTAGAGCATTTGTCAACAACTGCTTCAACCTGCTCAAAATTCCATTCAAACTTATTACCTTTCCTCTGTAATGATGTAATAAGATATGAAATGTGTGAGAATTTCTTGATGAACCTCTTGTAGTAACCTACTAAACACATGAATGATCTGACTTCCTCCAGATTTCTAGGAGTTTCCCACTCCATGATAGCCTTTATCTTTTCTAAGTCTATTGTTATTCCTTTATTGGAAACAAAATGTCCTAAGTAGTGTACTTCTATCTGAAAGAAACTGCACTAGCTAATCTTAGCATACAACTAATGTTCTATTAGAAATCTCAACATTGTTGCTAAATGTTCGGCATGCTCTTCCGTATTCTCAGAATATACGAAGATGTAATCAATGAATACAATAACAAACTTGTCCAGATAAAGACGCAACACACTATTCATCAAACACATAAAAGTAGTTGGAACATTAGTCAAACTGAATGGAACTACAACAAACTCATAAATCGCATACCTAGTCCTAAAGGCAGTCTTGTAGATGTCCACTTCTTTGATGCGTACTTGATGATATCTTGATCGCAGATCAATCTTTGAGAACATTGTTGTTTCCTTCAACTAATCAAGCAAGTCATCAATCCTCCACAATGGATACCTATTCTTGATTGTCACCTTGTCCAACTACCTATAAGAAATGCACAATCTAAGAGTACGATCCTTCTTCTTCACGAACAATACTGATGCACCCCAAGGCAATACACTTGGTCTAATGTATCCCTTATCAAGAATTTCCTTCAACTGCAACTTCAACTCTACTAACTTTGGAGTGCTCATCCTATAAGGTGTCTTTGATGTTGGTGTTTCCCTTGGTACCAACTCAATAGAAAAGTCTACTTCCTTGTGTGGATACAAATTTGGAATATTTGATGGAAACACATCCTCAAACTATTGTAATACAGGGTGCCTCTTGAATATTTTTGCATCCTCAACATCCTTAACCTTTTCATTGGAAAAATGAACTACAAACATCACACACCCTTTCCTGCAATTGTGTTTAGCCTACATAGTTTTCACCATCCTCACTAATGTAGGCTTCTTCTTCCCCTGCAAGATTCTCTGCTCTCCATTATCATCCATCCACTCAATTCCCTTTTCATATAAATCTACCTTGGTCCTGTGGATATACAGTCAATCCATACCCAAAATTATATTATACAATCCCAATGGCAGTACATTCAAATGTGTTGTTGTAGGCAAACAATTCAACTCAAATGCACAAGCTCTTACCCAATGACGAACTCTCTTCTTCATACCTATAGCCAACTACACCAACCAACACTCTGCATGCACTTATTTTCTCAAGCCACACATATCCACCAGATCAGGATTAACATAACTATAGTTATATCTAGGATCAATCAAAGTAGAAATAACTTGATCACAAAGCTTAATGTCCATCTCAATAATAGATGTCTCGTGATTTGCCTTCATGTTATCTACAACCACATAAATTTGAGGAATGTTATGACCAACATCCCCAATTTTCTACACCTCTTGAGTACTATAGATATGAGGCCTACCTCCCTGGTACAACGGACAATCCTTCTTACAATGATATTTGCCACATATCCAACACTACAATGGTGCTCTATTATCACCCCTATTTGGTTTCTCTCCACACTGCGACACATGTCCCTTCTCAACTGCATTGAACTTCTTGTAAGGAGCAATATTTTATTTCTCACTTGCATCTTGAGCTCTTCCCCATTTTGGTGGCCATTTTCCTTTGACTTCCTTGTTTCCTTTCAAGTTGCGTTTAGGCTAGATTTTCGCTTTGACTGCTCAAAATAATGCTTCAATTTATGGATGGCTTCCTCTAATAATATAGGCTTATCAAACTCAATATGATCTCTATATGTTGTTGGCAAATCATTGATGAATATTTCAATCTTAGCCTTCTCCTCCTTGAGATATGGAACATACCTAAACATCTCCAAGAATCTGCTAGTGTACTCATCATCTCTCATAAAACCCATATGTAGCTCATAAAAATCCTTAGCTCTATCATCATAGTACCTCTCCAATAGGTAATTATTCTTGAAGAGTTTCTCGAACTCATCCCAAGTCAAGTATTCTTCCCGAATACCTTTGAAATTATTCACATCCTACCACCAGATCTTTGCCTTCCCTTTAAGACTAAAAGTGGTTATCTTAACTTTCATGTTCTCTTATTAGCTATGTAATCTAACGAACTTCTTCATTCCAAGAAACCATGCCTCTACATCTTCTGGACTCTTCATCTCTCCATAAAATGTAGGAGGTTTCACCTTCCTAAACTCCTCAAGAAAATACTCCCTCCTCCTATAAGGATGATGACAATGATGAATTTAATGATATCTCCTCATGTGGAACTAGAATTATTCCCATACATACCAATCTTCCTATTAGGTGTATCCAGTGATCTTCCACCTCTAATTGTGCCCCCTCTATCCAAACTGTATCCGGACCGAGATCTGCTATCATAATCTCCATTAGTTTTCTCTCCCGACACCTTTTTTTATCCTCAATTGTCCCTATCTCTACAACTTTGACAAGCTCTGAAGGATTGTTGCATTAACCTATACCTACTTCTCCTGAGTTATTGCAAGTCTTTCCTAAGCCTCAACCAACCTATCATTGTCTTCTTTGCAACTTCTGATCTCTGCCCTCAAGCTCCTCAATGTATTTGTTATACCATGTTAAAATTAAGAAAATGCAGTCAAATTCCACCTTGGATAGCTCAGATTACATAGATGATGATTTCATTGAATTCCTTTTTTTGAGAGGACCAAAATTGACCTAAAGATCACCTCATTTGGACAAGCAGAAGATGGTTTTCGAATTAATGTACCCACTCATGTATATTAGACAGGTCGGCCTTAACATCGAGTGGGCCCTCATGAAAGCCTATAAATATAAGGGACCTCAAGCTCATTTAGACACATTGATCAAGCTCTCTTCTCCTCTTCTATTTTTTTCTTGGCTCACACAAGTCTAATGGAGGAAGCTCACACAAGGGTCCGAAGTTACAGGATCGAAGCTCACTCAAATCTAGGGTTTCTGGTTTTCAAACACTCACACAGAACTAGACATTTTAGTCCCTCGTCGCTAGCACACATGATTATGGGAGTGTCCAAGGAGCCTTGGACACTAGCACAGTGAGTTATGGGAGCATCTAGGGCTTGAGGGTCAAATCGGCCTATATTAGTCCCCGAACGCTCACATAGAGTGGTCTTGAGAGCATCTGTTTTATACAGTATTTTGCCACACTCCCCTTCTCGTATCCTAAAGTGTTCAACTTTGTGTCGTTAATGCCACAAATGTCACAAAATGACGAAAGTTGTCAGTGTATTCATCATGAAACTTGTTCAAAAGCATCTCAAAAGAAAAGAAGAAGACTTACCTTGAAATAATTCTAAAGGAACTTTCCATATATCTTGTTTTTCAGGATCAACGTGCTTTACATAACTAGTGACCCGTATTGATAACTTGTTTCACTATACAATCCTAACACTGCCAGCATGACTTTTATCAAGAAAATCCACGTTGAACCTCTTCAGGGAGTTTTTCCTAAAGTGAAGGAGAAGCTTCTCTTACTAGAATTCTTGAGAACGACGAGTTGGTAAAAGGTGAATGAGCATTGGAACGAGACCTCCGATTCTTAGTCCTTGATACTACTTTCATGGATCTTTCCCTTGAGATGTGGAACTTCTCCCTCCTTTCATGGATCCTCAACTCCCTCTCCTTCCTTATAAATGAGATCCCTAGTATCCATTATTGGTTGGCTAATGATTGGTTGCCTACCTAGTGTTGAACTATGCCCAATTGCTACCCATTTTGCTCAGGAGAAAGGAGTGCTTGAAGGTTAAGGCTAGGACTTGGAAACTCACCTAAAGGAGGCTTCCAACATCAAGGTTTTGGTGGTTTTAATGCTCCATTTACCATCTATTAATATTATATTATGTGTTTTCTTTCCATAAATGTGCCAACTATTGCTCATTTAGTGTAATACTCCTTGATCTGTTACATGTTTTATATTAGAATGAATGTTGGTACATATGTGTTTGTTGTCTCCACGCAATCTTCCTTGTAGGTATTCATCCATAACGATGAAGAGGAGATTGAGCTTGGAAACGAAACAAATCAAGGATGACACCAACGGATGTTAGCATCAGAGCGAGGTAGGTCATCTATCCCCCTTTGTGTTTGATGGTATAAACTAGGAAAGTACATAGATTTGTCTTTGTCTGTTACTAGATCTTCCCATAGGACTAGATGAATCATTTTTATTTGCAGAAAGGATTGCCTGCACAACAAAATGGTGAATCCATTGGGGAGTACGTAACCCTTCAAACCTCCCTTGTCTTTGGTCTCTTTTGAAAAGTTTGGCCAACTTCTTAGTGATCCATAACTTTGATTGATTGTGGATCCACATTCTGAGTGGTGTGTGGTTTAGACTGTCAAATCTAGGTCTCAATTCAACTTTGTTTGTTTTTTCCTAAGATTTTCTCACCCACAGCAATTTTTTTATGAAAAACATAGCATTGACAACAGAGGTTTTGTTGCTCAGAGTAGCGCTAAAGACCCTAGTAACACAGATTTTGACCATTAAAGTAGCGCTGGTCCAAAAAATGAGATTTTTTTTGGGTTTTTGACAGAAGATATTGAATGTCTTCATCTCTAAATTCTTTCTCTTGCTCCATGTGCATAGAACTTTGACTTATTGTTGTTAGATTCTTTGTGGTTTGCAAAAGTTTGTGCCATGTTTAAGTAGTGAAAACGAACTTTGATTGAACCTTTAGTTCTTTAGGTAATCGAATTTACTATTGTGTTGCTTGCATGTGTTACTGAATTTGCTATCTGATAGGAATTTTTAGTTATTTTAGAAACCATAAAGAAATTGCATTTTCATTTGCTAAGTCATCATCTCAAAATTGATCATTACTTCTAGAAATTTCATTAGATTATATCGCACTAGAAATTTGTTTTTGAGATTGTCATTGAACCTAGATTACATTGCTTGGTGTTGAAAGTTGATAAGTGCATCTTCATTCATTTGAAAATAAGAAAAAAACATGTAGGCTAATTTTAGTGAATTGTTAGTTTAAGGGGGCTTAACCCAAGTCTAGAGTGTACTGCACACCAACAAAACCCTCAACCACTGGCCCTTTGAGCAACGACCTGCAAGCAGATCACAGTCTCACCCGAAGTAGTTATGGGAGATTGTAGAGCCAGGTTTTTGCAGCTAGGGGATATGTGCATTGTGGCCCCCTTGTATTCACTTATGTCTTATATCTACCTACAACTTTGCATACATGAATAGCTTCACATTGTTGATTAACTTCATAGATTGATACTTAACGCATCGACATAACAGGAAATAGTATAACATGTATTATTTCGCATAATTCAGTAAAAAAACATGTATAACGATATCAATAACAATAGATAATGAACACAAAAAGATACACAATACTTCGCCAAAACTTCTTCTTTATTAATAAGGATCTTCAATACATCCACTTCCCTGACCTGCGCACCCAACTACAAGTGGTCTATGCACTCAGATGCCGACCCTTCAAGGCCTCTGCACACTCAGCTACAAAGCCTTCCAAAAAATACATACTCAAGGCAGAGAATACGAAAAATCTATGCTTAGTTCTGTTTTCTTCGACAAAGTATTACATATTCTTTATATATGCTTCCTTACTGCAAAACCGTGGTCCACATACCATGGATCTGACAAAACAATGGACTAATACTTGATACTCGTTACAAAATAAGGGACTTTTGACCCACCTCCAAGCCTCTAAACACTGCCCGATGAATAAAAATTCGCTAGCTCCACGTGCTCCACTCCTCAAAATGCCGAGAATTTGACCAAAACATGGACCAACTTAGGATGCACCCAACAGGCCCCCAACACTCACCTATGACTCGTCTCGAGACACTCAGTTGTGGTTCCCTTAATTTTCATTGTAAGTCCATTGTAGACTACATTATACTGTTGGATTGTCTCTGCCATTTTTTTCTCCTCTTTGTGCTCCTCCTTCAGCAATGCCTCTGTGGTTGGAATAGCAGCCTTCTGCAGTATGTTTTCCTCCCTTTTATTCAACTCTTTGAACCTTTTATCCACTGCCTGATAAATATTGAGGGCATAATCCTGCCATGACTGAGTCCTTGCTTGCAAAATTTGCTCCTTCCTCCAAATATCATCTATCTTCTTTTGGAGATTATTCCCTTCAGTAATGTTGGCGAACTTCTGCAAGAATGGTAGGGTCTTTATAGCTACCAAGATCTCATTGTGTTGCTTCTGGTTCACCTATAATTCCTCCTTAATCTTTTGAATGTTTTAATTCTCCTATAGTGAGGTCCAAATCTGTATCGTGTCTTCTAGTAGTTTCCCGCAGTTCGCCACTATGTCAGAGATACCTTTCAATGCTTCCTTTAAGTCTTTTTGCCTCTACTCCCACACTTCTAGTAGCATGGCTAGATGTAGCCTTACTTACAACTATGATATCTGCACTTCATACTCGAATTTTAAATTTTCTAGTGTGTTCTTTGATTCCTTGATCGTGAGGGCAAGCTTCGCAACCTTCTCTGCTGGTGGTTCCTCCTCACCAACCTTCACATTTGGGACTGTGTTGCAACTATCTTCAATGGCTTTTTCCAACTATTGTTGTTGTTGACATGCATCATCTCTTTACTTATCCACCTACTCTAGCTCCTTCTTCAGTGCAGCTTTCTCCTTTTCCACCTATATTGTCAATGATGAGGTTCGTTGTTCCCACTCCTGCAACACAGTTGTTAAACTTTGATGGAATTCGTGCAACACCTGAATGGGTAGCACAACAATATTTATGTTGGCATTCTTCCATGCTTTGGCCCATTCTTTTTCCTTCGGTGTGTAGAACTGTAGTGCCCCAGCTAGCAACTGCAATACTATAACACTGAATTGTGTCTTTGTTCTTTGCTCTACCTACAGTTGCTAAGTTGTTTGTTCTGGTTTTTTTGTTATTTGTGGAAACGCCTTCAACTCCGCGATGCCCTATTATACCTAGCCAAGATCATTATATAACGATCATCAATTATGTCTGAGGTCTCTGTTGTGATCTCCTGGACCTTCTTTCTGATCTCATTGATGTCCCCATCAATGAGGACAAGCGCTTCTACACCCTTGGACTTACCTACTTTCTGCTTTTACCTCTTGCCTACCGCAGTTGTTGTGTCTCTTTTTTTGACAATAAAGGGTGACTCTTCTTATACTCCTGCATCATTGAGGGGTTCCTCATGCTCCTGCTATGTTTCCTATGTTTCTACCTCTGCATCCTTTCCGCTTGTACCTGCATCCTGTGGGGTACCCTTCTTTGTTCCAACAGTTCCACCGGGTGGAGTCATCCATTCTTTTGGCCATTGTTGTATTACTATGACCAAATCATTTTCAATCACTAAGTATCGAAATGGGTACCATGTCCTAGTTGGGTCCTTCTTTTCCTTCATGTAGGCTCTTTGGAAGTCCGTTTGAAATCCACAATGTGACAATATTGCTTATATAAACTAGGTGATAGCCTTGGATGTTGATTCACCACCATGTGTAGATCCATTTCCATCACTACAAAGAAAATCCTATTCTCTGTTGTGCGTGTCAGCTCCTTAGTAAACCAAAGGGAGGCATACCTCACTGCTTGACAAACATCCACTTCAACAGGTGGAAATTGTGAGTCTTCTAGTTCTGTCCATGTAACTAGTGTGATGAGGATTATTATCCAAGTTTAGTGGAATGTATTCCCCTCTTCTTGTGCATCCCTACAATCCATCAAAAATTCCTTGCACAGATAGGCAGCCCAGTTAAACTGGACCCCTGTGCTACACTGCGTAGCCAAATAGACTATAGTTGCAGGAACTTCATTGGCCCTGCACTTCCTCATTATCTTACCTACCAAGATGCGCACAGCAAAATGCACTCCTTGGTAATCAATGGAATTGATATCATATCACCGTGACTTCTTCACTAGTTTGTGATGCAGGAGCATTCAACCCAAGGAAAATCATTGTATTTTAGTAGACATAGGGGGGGCCATGTGTTTTAAGGAAGTTGGTTTCCTAAGTCTCAAATTAATGTAATATTTAGGCTTTTAAGTGATTAGAATAGGAATTAATTAGATGGTTTAGGATGTTTGTAAATGCTCTCGAATAAAGGATAACATGAGTGGTTAATAATGACAAGAGAGTTAGAAGCCAATTATAACTCTAAAACTAGTTTCATGATTCGAGGAACTAGAGAGAGTTCTTAGGAATTAATTGAAGTTAGAAGTGGACATAGAGGACATCTAGGAGTCAGTTCAGTAGATCTAGGATTTGAACTAGAATTAGTTCAATAGAACCTTTCTGGAATAAATGTAAACCTACAGGCAGAGTAAAGGAGAGGAGGCCACTTATATTGAAGATCGGGCCTATGAGATAGAGGGTCTCGATATGTAATCAGTTGTTTATATTCACGTATATAAAGGTTTATTCTAGAATTTCATAGATGTGTGAATGGATATTAAATGATTGAATTACGTGAAAATTGTGTATTCTGTAATAGATGTTGTAGGCAGAGTTCTGTAGAACTACACGGAGGAGAGAATGATTTAGAGGAATCATAATGTGTCTTTGAATCCAATTGGAGAATCAGAGTAGAGCTCTAAGGATGTAGGGAAGTGAGAATTCGTAGAGGAGTTAAGCTCAAAGTTGAGCAGCAGAAGAAGAAGGTCGAAACCCTGAAGAAAAACCCAAACCCACAGGAAAAACACTAAGCAATGAATTAAATTCAAGGCAAAGGGGCGAACGAAGAGGCAAGTCGTCAATACATAGGAACCATTGGAACTCAAAGATCAACAACGTAGGCGACAAAGAATGAGAACCATCGATCTCATAGATCAATGGTTATCGCACGGTGAAATAGCGCGAAAGATAGTCGACGAAAAGGCGGATTTATATACAGAAGTGGTATTTCGGGCAAGGCCTAAATGATAAGTGGTATGGAAGGGTGAGCGCCTGATTCCACTCACCATTCAACAAGTAGCACAAAGGTGGTGAGGGGAAACCACTTTATCGGACGGTTAATCCCCATGCTCGTTGTCTACCCGAAACCAATATTAATCATCGAATATGATGGAGGAAGATCGACGGTGAAGGGTCGTCGTTCTGTTTTTTTGATGAGTTGAAAGTCCAACCATCGGATCAAGTCTAGATCGATGGTCATAATTTGATCGTTGATCAAAGTTTGAATGGAGAGTGCAATGGAAGGGCAATGGATGAGTGCGGACCCGATATTGTTATAAGCACATTTTTATATGATTTGAAATCTAAAAGGAAGGTTAATTGCATATCGGATGCGGAGGATGTGTGTGTTAATCTGACCGTGGAGAGCCCCGCTTGCGATTAGCGATAAAGGGGAAACCTTGGAAATTGTGCAAGGCTTTAGAAAAGGCAGAAAGGTAAGTTATGCATGTTTATGTGTGTTTCTATTTATAATAGAAATAAAGCGCCGATAGGGGGTTTTATTGGTTAAGTCCGTATTAACCAAAGTTTAAAGAGGGGTTTATTATATATATGTGGCAACAATGTTATGAAGGCCTAATTTGCGGCTTATGGATTTAAACTAAGGTTTATAAGGGTGGATAGAGTTCCAATAGAAAGAAATGAAAGACTAAGCTATTGTAATGAATGGTTCCATTGAGTTCATAAGGGGGCCTTAACCATTGATGGTTGAAGATTTTGACTCCTTAGAGAGTTAATTTCCTGGAACTAATGTGCTTATGCATTGTTTATGTATACTGTGGGTGTAAGTTGGGGTAACCCTACATCATTTGGTATCAGAGCATAATTGTAAATGAAATAATTGGTGTTAAAATAGAACAAAGAAATTCTATGTGAAAGAATTGAGAAAAAATTTATGTGTCAAAGATGTTTATGCAGGCAAGGAAGGATCAGATTCTAATTTGAAAAAAAGTAGACACACAGAGGTGATGTGTAGAAAAACTTGTAGATGCAAGAAACAAAGGACAATCCATTCAAGGTACAGGTGGAATGGTGGAACAAGATCATGTTGAGATCTTGAAGGTGAGGTGATATGTTTTGTTTTGATTTGCGAATGTGTGTTTATACATTGATATGCAAGTGACAGCATAAGAAAGTGTGAAGGTTGCAGCAATCTAGAGCAAGGAGTGCTCAATTGATTTTAAAGGAAAGACCCAGAAATATGCTAAAAGACTGAGCTTAAAGGAGAGAATATTAGGGAGGCATATGTAGCAAGAAGGGGACTTGTAATTGCAGAGGAATTGTTGCAGATCACAAAGGCAATTCCATAGAGGATGTGGGTAGAATTGCTAAGGGATGAAGGAAGCTAGTAAGACTTTCTAAGTGAAAGAAGAGTGGTCAGAACCAAGTATTTCATTGTGATTGAAATACAAGAGGACAGTTGTGTTCTTTAGAAGTGCAGATGAGTTGAAGCCTAGAAGGAGTAGAGAGAAGTGCTCAAAGGAGGTCCCAGAGATAGAGAACGAAGGGCTTGCCAAAAGACCAAGTACAGAGGAGAGCTTGGTAAGGTAAGTTGCAACAAGGAGGATTTGTTGTTGCAAAGGCTTTAATGCATCTCATAGTGAGTGAGTGATGAGCTCATGAAGATAGAGAAGAAGAAGATGGCTACTGATAGTCATAGTAGAGGTTCTGAGGAAAACCACAATAGAAGAAAGATGAAGAAAGAGGATGCCAAGGCAAATGGAAAGAGGATGAGTCAAGAGGAAATTGACAAAGAGATTGTAGAGCTAAAATAACAACTCGATGCATTAAGGAGAATACTTGAGGAAAGTTAGAGACTAGGTTGGGTCTTGAGGAAGAAGCTAGTGAAGTGGCATAAGTTGCAGAGAAGACTACAACAGAGGCAAGTAAGGTGGTTGATGGAAGAACTCAAAGAAGCTGAGTTGGAAATGAAAATGGAAGTGTCCATTTGTGAACCAAAACAGGGTGAAGTTCTGAGAGAAGATGAAGACTTGAAGACTGAAACTTCAGGCGAGGCCAAAGGGTCACATGGTTTTAAATCTAACAATTTGTGTATGTTTGCAGGTGAAACATGTAAAGAAGGACAATTTGTTGATATTGTCATAAAGGAGGAAGAAGACAACTAGAATCTAAATTATGTTCTGGAAGAAGATGAGATAGATAGGTCTCATATATAGTTGGGGAAATATATCAAGCAACCAAGTGAAGGGCTTAAGGAGATTGAAGAGGAGACCATCGAAGAATTTATGAATCATATGAAGGATTTATAACAACAAGGAGATATGATGGCTAAAACATAAAGTGGGACCACAGGGTCTTATGTTTTTAAGACTGATAGTTTGTCTATGGATGTAGAACAAATGAAGGAGAATATTAATGCAGATGGTGAGACAAGGATAGCTCTTGGAGAAGGTAAACAACAAGAGATTAAAGGCAAACTTGAAGAAGAGACTATGTTAGCTAAAAACATAGTAAAGGATCATCAGTTGACTATGATGATAGGCACAATGGAAATAGCCATGGAAACTATTGAGACAGTCAGTAAGAAAGAAGGACATCTACTGAAAGATGTTAAGAAGGAATAACCCTATGCAAAGGATTTAACCTTGGGAGAAGGAACATTAACAAAGGAGTGGTTTGCAGAGGATGAGAAATCTTTTGAAACTAAGAGAAGTATGGAAGAGTATCTTTCAGAAGATAAAAACTCTAAAGTAAAGGAGGATGGAGAATGTCTCTTAAATGAGAGAACAGTAATTTATTACAGCAGAAAGAACTTAATAATGCATTGATATTTGAAACTGTGACAACGCAAGAAGCAATTCTTGTGAAAGGAGATGAAATTCAGTCTGAAGAGTTGATAAGTGAAGCAACATTTGAGACTATTGAACCTTGTGATTTTCAATTTGATAATTTTTTTATTAATGCAGGAATTATAAGTGATGATGAAGTACTTATTAAGTATCACATAGAAATTGCATTGCTGGAATATTTACTGGAAAATTTAGAGTATGACAGTGTGATTGCAAAAGAAGGAGTTCACTACAGTGGATGAGAGCAGGAAGACATCATTAGAGCAGATGATGTGGGGGAGAGACTAGTTGACAGTCTCATGAATTCTTTTGAGAATTCCAAACAACATACTGATGTGCTGATAGAGAAAAAAGAAACAGAGCAGCAAAATGAATTGTTTCCAAAGGAAGATAAGGCACAGAAGCCTTATGTTTTTTATTTTAACAAATGTTTTGTGAGTGCAGGTTTTGTTGTAGATGCTGAAGGAAATTTGGCACGGATGAGCATCCAAATAAATATGAAAGAAGAAGATTTTGTGGAAGAATTCAATCCATGGAACAGAGATGCTCAATCGTTGGAGAGAGTGCTGGAAAGTCATGATTCAGTGCAGACAAAAATAATCATGAAAGGGGGTAAGGATGAAAGGTAGCAGCAAGAATAACAAAACAAGTAAGAATGAGAGGAAGAGTAAGACTAAGTGATAGCATTCGACAACTCCAAGAAGAAGAATAGCATATTGAAGAGTTGGTGGACAACAACAACAACCTGAAACAAAGAGAAAGAGGTAGAAGTAAGTGGCAAAGTATAGACCAGCGCAAGGATGTACTAGAGATGGAGATTGAAGAATTATGGCAGCTAATGATGAAACAGGCCATAGGGAGGAAAATGATAGCAACAGGAAACATGATTAATCATAATTTGAACCTGATTGATAGGGAGAGGAAGATGAAACAAAAAATAGTAGACATACAGCAAAGACAAAGGTGAAAAGCTTTTAGATAGTTACAAACTAAAGTTTGGGACCCTAGAGGTTTCCTATCAACACATGAAGACACATGATCAGGAGATCATGAATATTTTCTACTTTGGGAGTCTAGTGCAGGGGCATTCAACCCAAAGAAAATCATTGTATTTTAGTATACATGGGGGGGTCATGTGTTTCAAGGAAGTTGGTTTCCTAAGTCTCAAATTAATGTAATATTTAGGCTTTTAAGTGATTAGAATAGGAATTAATTAGATGTGTGAGGATGTTTGTAAATTCTCTCGAATAAAGGAGAACATGACTGGTTAATAATGACAAGAGAGTTAGAAGCCAATTATAACTCTAAAGGTAGTTTCATGATTCGAGGAACTAGAGACAGTTCTTAGGAATTAATTGAAGTTAGAAGTGGACATAGAGGAAATATAGGAGTCAATTCAATAGATCTAGGATTTGAACCAGAATTAGTTCAACAGAACCTTTCTAGTATAAATGTAAGCATACAGGCAGAGTAAAGGGGAGGAGGCCACTAATATTGTAGATCAGGCTTGTGAGATAGAGGGTATCGATATGTAATCAGTGTTTTATATTCATGTATATAAAGGTTTATTCTAGAACTGCATAGATGTGTGAATGGATATTAAATGATTGAATTACGTGAAAATTGTGTATTCTTTAACAGAGGTTGCAGGTAGAGTTTTGTAGAACAACGCAGAGGAGAGAATGATTCAAAGGAATCATAATGCATCTTTGTATCCAATTGGAGAATCAGAGTGGAGCTCTAGAGAGGTAGCGAAGTGAGAATTCACAGAGGAGTTAATCTTAGAGGAAGTTGAGCAGCGGAAGCGGAAGGTCGAAACCCTGAAGAAAAACCCGATCCCACAGGAAAAACATTGAGCAATGAATTAAAGTCAAGGCAAAGGGATGAACGAAGAGGCGAGTCATCAATACATAGGAATCGTTGGATATCGAAGAACAATGGCATAGGTGACAAAGAATGAGAACCATTGATCTCATAGATCAACACTCATTGCACGGTGAAAGAGCACGGAAGATAGTTGGCGAAAAGGTGGATTTATATACAAAAGTGGTATTTTAGGCGAGGTCTGAATGGTAAGTGGTATGGAAGGGTAATTTCCTAATTCCACTCATCATTCGACACGTAGCACAAAGGTGGTGAGGGGAAACCGCTTTATCGGGCGGTTAATCCCTGTGCTTGTTGTCTACCCAAAACCAATATTAATCATCAGATATGACGGAGGAAGATCAACGGTGATGGGTCGTCGTTCTATTTTTTTGATCAGTTGAAAGTCCAACCATCGAATCGAGTCTAGATCGACGATCATAATTTGATCGTTGATTGGAGTTTGAATGGAGAGCGCAATGGAAGGGCAATGGATGAGTGCGGACCCAATATGGTTATAAGTGCATTTTTATATGATTTTAAATATGAAAGGAAGGTTAATTGCATATCGAATGCGGAGGAGGTGTGTGTTAATGTGACCACAGAGAGTCCCGATTGTGATCAGCAATAAAGGGGAAACCTTAGAAACTATGCAAGGCTTTAAAAAAGGTGGAAAGATAAGTTATACATGTTTATGTGTATTTATATTTATAATATAAATAAAGGGCCGATAGGGGGTTTTATGGGTTAAGTCCACATTAACCAAAGTTTAAAGAGGGGTTTATTATATATATGCGACAACAATGTTATGAAGGCCTAATGTGAAACTTATGGGTTTAAACTAAGGTTTATAAGGGTGGATAGAGTTCCGATAGAAAGAAATGGAAGACTGAGCTATTGTAATGAATGGTTCCATTGAGTTAATAAGGGGGCCTTAACCATTGATGGTTGAAGATTTCAACTCCTTAGAGAGTTAATTTCCTAGAATTGATGTGCTTATGCATTGTATATGCATACTGTGGATGTAAGCGGGGGTAACCTTGCATCAATTTGAAAATTTCCTTCATCATTTGTGCCATCTCCTTATCCTTATTTTTGCCCACAAATTCTTCAGCGGGGTCTTTTCCTTGTTGAGGCAACGCTGTGATTTTTATGATTAACATCTCATCGATTGGGATCCTTGTCCCTAGCTAGATGCATCCATCATGAACTAGTGTGAGGAGTAGCCGAACATAGATTGTACTAGATGTGATTGAGACGAAGTGTGGCACATTCAGCATATTCAATAGGTCTCCTCTCTACAATCCCGAAGCCCACTAGAATGGCTCCAGCCTCATGACTCCACTTTCTGGGTACCAAACCTGCTTCAAATATCTACTTGGTTCAATCTATGGGTATTTTTTCCAATCATTAAAGTCCCAGTCTTCCATCTTCAACTCAGGAATCTTCCCCAACACTTCACCATCAAACGGCACTTGTGTCGATAGGAATGGAGTGTACGTGGAAATATTTCCCTCCTTTGGTTCCTTAACTGGCTTGGCATTCGGTTTTCTTGGTGGCATGTAGGGTGGGAGCACAGTGGGAATCTCTTTGTCCTATATCTCCATGTGGTGAAATTAGGCCTCCTCTTCACTATCATTGATCTATTGAGGTGCCTTTTGTTGCATCAACTTCTTTCCTTTTTGGACAGGATTATTCCCCTTATCTTCTTTGTTCTTTGTGTGCACTTCCTTCTACGACTTCTTCCTCGGGGATGTTCTTAGTTATGCCCCAAAGACCTCAGTTAGTCTCTTCTCCTTCTTCTTTTGTGGTTGTGGTTTTGTGGGTACCTACTTTATTGGCGACCCCTAGCACCTTGGGGACATGGGTACCTTCGCTACTCGTCCCTCCATAATACCCACTAATCCTCTTTCTACAAATATTTTAAAAAGTTACTCAAAACTCTCCTCAAACATACAATAGCTCTCTTCTCTTTACACTTAGATGCAATTTCTCACTTCTCCAAAGAGAAAAGTGTCAAATGTGGCACGAGATATCGTTTTTATAACAAAGTTGAATTCCAGCCCCATGATTGATTTAAGATTTTCTCATTTAATGCAGTTACGGGGCTAGATATAACCATTTTTGCTTCATAAATGCTCCTCTCTCGTGCCCTTTAATGACAATTTATTTTTAATTAGAGATTTTTCCTTCCAACAGTCATATTTCCAGCGAACTTCGCCAAACCTTCCTTCATAGCACAATCACTTTTTCCTTGTCATAGCTCCTTCGAACTTCATCATACTCATAAGTATCGCGCAGTAATCTTCCTTCGGCGAAGTCCCTTTCTACAGAGTAGTTTATAGTCCCGCACTCACTTTCAACTGCAGGTGGCACTATGTTGGCTTGAGGGGTCTTGACCTAGGTTCAGAGTTAGCTGCACCAACCAACAAAACCGTAAATTGTTGGACCTTTCGGTAACAACCCACGTAGCGCAGGTTGTAGTCTCACCCGAAGAAGTATTAGGGGGCAACAAAACTAGGTTTCTACATCTAGAGGTCTATGTGATGGGTTTCTATTAATTCAAGGCCTTTATTCCAATCTTCATGAACCCTAACCCTTAAAGCGCGGAAATCAAAGTAACTTACAGAAACAAAATCTAACCCTTCACGAAACGCTTTAAACATGCATAATAACAAGTAACCATGTAGATCTACCACTTTTGAGTATCAATTAAGTGTTTCTTCAGATAAATGTAGAAAATAGAGCGAATACATATAAAATGCATAAGTAAATAAAAAGGCACAGATACACAAGTATTGCTCCAAAATAGTATTTATTAGATATAATCCTTCTATTAAAAACTCTTCTTCCTTGCACACACAATTGTAGGGACCCACGCACTCATCTTGCGAACTTACCAAGGTCTCCACACGTACAACTGCAAGAGCCTTCCCCTTTCCCAAAGTACAAGAAACAAACTTTCCTGCCTCAAACTACTTGCCCATACAACAATCTTCAATGACTTACTTCCTATGACTCACTATGACTCATTTATATAGTTTTTTCCATTACAATACCATAGTTCAAAAACCATGGGCGGGTCACAAAACATCATATCTTCTAAAAAACTAAGGGACAAAAGTCCCTTTTGACTCCTATGACCTTCGCGCTCTGCTCCCTCAAAATGCAGAGACTTTACATAATTACAAAAATGATTACAAAATTTACCCCAGGGGACCCTGTCCCAACAGGACCCCAACACAATTTTTTGACTCGTCCTCGAGTCACTATGCTAGTGGCACCTCGATCTTCGCCTGCAGCTCAGTGAACTCAATATTTAATACCTGCAGGTTTGTTGTTCCCTGTGTAGAATCTTGGCGCACTTCCTTGACCAATTTTTTAGTAGTGGGGCCATTAACTACAAGGCCCATGGCCCTTTGTGTCTGTTGCATCCTTTTGAGCTTGCTCTACACTAACAGAGTCAACTGATTGGCCTCATCTACCCATGGATGCATCCTTAAAGAGATGATTTGTTCCTTGTGATGCAACTCAGCAATCTCATTCTAGATGAGCTTTCCTTCTTGTAATCTAGCGAACCTTTGCACTGGTGCCAAGGTTCACGCATTCGATCAGATTTCATCGAACTGCCTCTGCTTTTACGTGATGTTTGCACCCATATTTTACAGAGTTGGATCCTCCAGCAGTGAGATCTGTAACTCCATGGCCTACTAAAATAGCTCAGTGCAGTCCTTGACTGCATCTTCCAAGGTTGCCGTGCCTTCTTTAATATCAGCTTTGCGCTGATCTTTGACTTCGGGAGGGGTAGTGGGATGTATTGGTCCCACAAAGTCTATTGCTCACTTATCAAATGTATGCAGCATTACTTGCGCATTCAGTGCAATTCATATCTTTGTGACAGTCTCCTTGTCCTCTAATAGACATCGTGCACCCTGCAATATATTTTGGAGTCCTTATGCATAGTTGGCCACCAAAGTCCTGTGTGTAGGATCTTCTGTGCAATTTCTCTTCCTGCATAATGTCCTCCCGCTACTCCTCCATGTGCTTCTACAAGGATACTTTTCCGCTCATACTCTGGAACATATCTACGCAATATTTCATCATAACCCATTTTTTATAAGTTTCCGACAATAACAGAAAAATCTGCAACCCGAACCAATAATTCATTTTTCTGTTGTGTTGAATACCCTTTAAGAGTTTTACCTATAGACAAGAATTGAATTATGTTTGTGAAATTATCATATGTGACACGAACAACGAAGAGCTGCACATCAAGCAACCCTTCCTCCAGACTCGTAGGTTCATCCCCATTCCCAATGCGCAATAGGTGATCTGGACTAACATTCAAGTGCCCTGGCTCCACAATTACCTCGAAAACATATTCCTAGAACATCAACAACCATTTTCAAATATTCCCCCCAACACAGGCTTTTTGACCAAGTATTTCACAACATAATGATCTGTATACTTCTTGAAGTGCGCACCCAATAGATAGTGCCTGAATTTTTGCAGTGCATACACCATTGCTAAACCTTTGCACTCTATGGTTGAATAATTCTTTTATGCCTTTGAAAACTTTCTACTTGCAAATTCTATTGGATGTTCAATATCTCCTTCATATGGTTGGGTCAGGAAAACTCCTAGCGTGATGCAGGAAGCATCTACATGAACGTGGAATTTCTTCTTCTAGGCGGGGAACACTAAAATGGGTGCAGTGATCATTTTCTCCTTTAAGACATCCAAACTCCTCTGGTAGTCCTCTCGTCCTAGCAAAATATCGCATCTTTCTTTAATAATTTTTCCATAGGTGCAGTGATTTGCACATACTCTTTGATGAACTTCGTATAATATCATGTATGGCCCAACACTACATGCAGTTGTTTAACATTCTTCGAGGCTTCCAAATTGATGACTACTGCAATTTTGGTAGGCTCTACCATCAATCCCTGCCTGCAAACAACATGACCCAAGAGTATCTTGTAGGGTATGTAGAATATGCATTTCTTCAAACTAAGGGCTATTTGATTCTTCCGACAAGTATCCAACATGAGGCACAGACTAGTAACTTGTCACTTTACTAACCTGAACATTGTCCAATCATCGAAGTAGACCTCTAAAAATTTATGGATAAATTCCTTGAAAGCCACAATTACCACCCTAGAGAAGATTGCAGGGGCATTCTTAAGCCCTAAAGGCATCACTGTATACTAAAAACATCCTCATCCATTCACGAAAGTAGTCTTACTTATGTCCTGTGGCTCAATCTTGATCTAATGGTACCCTGAGAATCCATCCATGAATGAATAGGCTTCTTGTCCTCCAACGTTCTCTAGTACCTCATTCATAAATGACATAGGGAATGGATCATGGACACACATGTCATTCAGCTTCCTTAAGTCTATGCATATCCAAATTTCACCCTATGTTTTCTTTTCTTGAACCACCACAGGACTAACCCAATTCGACTCCTCAACAAGTTCAATGATCCCGACTTCAAGCATTTTATCCAATTCCTTGCGCATTTTTTTCCTTATACTTAGGATTTAATCGATAGTGGTGATGTTTCACTGGCTTTGAATATGGCTTCAAAGTGATCTTCATGATTCCCAGATCCCCTACTATCCCTTTTAGATCAGAGAACTTGTTGGGAAACAAGACCTGATACTCTTGCAATAGCTCTGCGACCTTATCTATTATATCTGCATCCCAATAGTCTCCTATGTTCGCAAACTTTGGTTGCGCTTCTGATCTAATATTCATCTGCTTGGTCTTAAAAGGCTCTGATATATCAAGGATTTCTTCCTTAGGCCCATCAACTTCGCGTTGTCCCTCAGACTCAGGAATGTGAATGTTCCTGGGATCTTCTTCACTATCCTTCACGGTCACATTGTAGCATTCAAGCGCATGGCACAGCTGCATACCCCAATCTGGTTGTACCCATGCAATTGGTTCTTCAGTCATTTTGAATATAGCATCCTTGATCGTCTTATGTGCTTCATCTATACACTTAAATCCATCTTCAAAGCTAAAATTCAATCGAAAACTTTCTTTCAAAACACCCATTTTGCGGTTCTGTGTCGCAACTTCGTTTCCAGATACCAGTTCATTGGGATTGTATCCAAAGTGTGGCAGAATATATGAATCCACTTTGGCTGTGGTTCTTCTTCCCATGCTTTTTTCCAATGAGGTTAGTGCTCGCACAGATCATCCTTTCCTGTGTACTTCTCCGCAATGTGGGTATTAGCGTACCCAACCTCAACTTCATCATTCTTCGGTACTTCTTCCAATCTGCAAAATTGTTCTTATGCATACCCCACCAACTGGTAGGAATAGCTCGCAGTGCAATGTCTAACGCTTGGAACCAATGTTCCTCCAATACATCCCTTTCAAATTTATCCAGAAATAAATTGACATCCTATAAACCATCATAATACAGTAAATTACGCACCTCGGTGGATATACATCGTAGTGATTCGGTAAGAATGTTGCAACACAATGATGATACTTCATGCAATCGATTCTTCCAATGGTCGAGCTCCTCATCAAAATCTAAATTACAGGAGCCATCATTATCCCACGTAATTTGTACATCCGTCGTAGGGTTGATCCAATATTCATCTCGCGTAGTCAACTTATAGATCTACTCAATATCGCCGTCCTCCTCATAATCGCGGACTATTTTAGTATACCACACACCTTTGCTAGATCCAATGGCACAATTTCCCTTAGTTCCTTCTTTTCAAATGTCATACTATGCTTCTTTAGATTGATCACTATGTTCATATCAAATGCCCAGTCAATTCCAAGCAGTGCTGGATATGGGTTACTGTCATCCAATATCTCAATCACTTCAAAGTCGGCTATAGCGTGCACCCCTTCAATATCCACAATCACTCCATGTAGACACCCCATAGGAATAATCTTTTGTTGATTAGCCATTCTCAGTTGGATCGGGGAACACTATAATGTTGGTCTTCCCATCTTTTCCCAAGTTTGTTTTGGCAGAAAATTTGCATCAGACCCCAAATCAAGAATTACCTGGTCCATTTCATATTCTCCAATATAAGGAGTTAATCTCATTTCGCAACCAGTGCTTTTCTTATTTTTTCCCACCTTATGTACTGCACACTGTTTTGGAAGAGGCTTATTCTTACCAGTGCAATTATCTATCAATTCTTGCAGTCCTTCTATGCCTTCCTATCCCTTAGGAGTTTCATGCAAGTTTTCAAAAATGAAGCTAATAAGGATGGGTCTGCCTCCTGTGCAACACTGGTATCTTCAAGCTTTCCTGTATTTTGATTCCTTGATGTAGAAGCTCCTTCATCTGCGAAGCTCCTTTTTTCTTCCATAAACATTTCCTTCACCTTATTTACATCAAATCCAATTTCCTTATCATCATCCTTGCAAACCCACACATTCTCCTCTAGTTGTTTCCCTTTATCTTCCCTAGTATCTATGCCACTTCGCATGACAATACTAACCCTAGGACCTTCTTCGCATGGTTCAAATTTCATCATATGGATGTTCTAGGTAGGCTACTGAATATGAGTCTTCTTTTCTTACATCTTCATGATAAGCACTGGGAAAACTTCTAAGACATGGTCAAATTATCGACAATATTGAGAGGAAGGATGTGTTGGATTCTGACAATCACGTGCAAAATTACCTGCTTCCCCACAATTGTAACAGATGATCTGACCATGACCCCTTCCATCTCCTCCTCCTCGCCCTCTTTCTCGACGTTGAAATCCTCTACGTACTGCAGTTATGCCCTGATATTATTGAGGACAAGTATCTACCTACATTCTATTCGTAGAGGTTCTATCCATCATCAATTCATAACTTCGACAATGGCGCTCATCATGGCCTACAAATTTACAGAAATTGCAAAACAACTGTTGGAGGGTTTGTACAAACTTCAGTAGTAGATGAAAATTATCTATCACATGTTGTCCTGTAACTTGACAAATAGCACACCATGGTGCTACTCCTGTTCTCATCCCTACGGTATTTTTTGTCTTTAGAGGGACAGGGCCTCCCCCAATAAGATCATTCTGATAGATGGACAATGATCCTTATCGTGACCATGGCCTTTACATTTCAAGCACCAAAATTCTGTGTGAACCTCAATCTGGACTTCCTTTCCCTTATTTAGGCTCTGCAACTCCATATGCAGGATAGCCAGTTGTGACTGAATCTGTTGCATTCCCAGATCCATATCCTAGATGGGTGAAGCTTCCAATCTCATAGCATTCTCTAATGCTTCAGCATGCGTTCCAATTTTCTATTGTGACAATGGAAATCTCAGATGGGGTAACATCAAAGCAATGTACCAATCCCTATGTTGATCATCTGTGCTCTGCATATTAGCCTGCTGGAGCAGACACTTCAGTCTCTAATCAAAGTCCCATGTGGACTCATTTACCTTCTACTGGATTTCTTTGACCTAAGTTACTGACTGAGCTTGTGACTTAGGCTTCTTGAATTCACTATTGAGTGCCTTCTTTGCCTTGTCCAATGTTACATTTGGATGTGCAGAACAATACTTAATATACTAGCTTAGTGCTCTATCTTGCACTATTGTAACCAGCTGCGCTTTCTTTAAATCATCATCTGTAACCTGCTATGACTTCCACACAGAATCTGCTACAAACCAAAATTATTATGGGTCTTCTATCCCCAGACCTTTGAATATTGGCATCTTCATCGCATTGGCCATGTTGAATAGTGGAGATAGAGGTGGAGGTGGAGGTGGAGGTATGTGAGGCGGAGGTGATGGTGGAGGCGGAGTGGATGGATTTGGTATCCCCGTGATACCCTGCTTTACCATATGAAATGTACCTAGAGGTGTCCTTAGAACACTACTTTCTTCATCATTGTCAGACGCTCCCTACAGAGGATTGTACTCAGTGCCTGAATCTAGATCTCTTTTGAATGTTTTTCCACTTCGCATAGTTCCTGTTAGATCTCTTCTAAACATTAATTTAATGGCATAACCATTTTCTCTCACAATAGCATTTAATCCAAGTCTTTAGGGTTTTCAGATACTTACATCTTGGCCCTTTGAAAAATCATCGTTTATCTTCACTATAACTTACAGATGTATTGATTGTGAACTCAGTGAAGAATCCGCCCAAAATGTTATCGATCCAGTAATCGACAACCCTCACAATCTTGTTTTCTGAAGCTTCTAGGTGCCTTACCAACTCTAGATTCCACACAATAGGGTTTTCCAACTTCCACATACCTTGACTATTTGCTAATTTATATAACCACTATTGTAATTTGCACAAAAAAAAGTAGAAGAAAATATCATGCTCTTTTGTATACAAATATATATTTAGCCACTCTTCCTTCGACAAACACGGATTCCTATTTTCCTGAGCTGCAAATTTGTGCAGCTTCGAATCTATCCACTTATCGATTTCCTTCTTAGTTGGGAACTATTTATTAGACATCACACATTTCTTATACAGATCCCAGTCCCAGCAACAAAACCATTTGTTGGTTTGAGGGGTCTTGACCCAAGTTCAAAATTAGTTGTGCCAACCAAAAAAAGCCTAAACTGTTGGCCCTTTCAGCAACAACCCACGTAGTGCAGGCTGCAGTCTCACTTGAAGTAGTATTGGGGGATTACAGAACCATGTTCCTACATCCAGAGATCTGTGTGATGGGCTTCTATTAATTCTAGGGCTTTATCCCGATCTTTGCGAACCCTAACCCTTAAAGTGCATAAATCACAGTAACTTACAGAAACAGAATCTAACCCTTCACGAAACACTTTAAACATTCATAATAACAAGTAACCATGTAGATCTACCAATTTCGTGCATCAATTAAGTGTTTCTTTAGATAAATGTAGAAAATGGAGTGAATACATATAAATTTCATAAGTAAATACAAAGGCATAGATACACAAGTATTGCTCCAAAATAGGCTTTATTTAGATGTAATCCTTATGTTACAGACTCTTCTTCCCTATGCACATAGTTGAAGGGGCCTATGCACTCATCTTGCGGATTTACAAAGGTTTATGCACACACAGTGATAGGATCCTTCCCCTTTGCCTAAGTACAAGAAATAGACTTTCCTGCCTCAGACTACTTGCTCATACAATGATCTCCAATGACTTTCTTCCTATGACTCGCTATGACTCCTTTATATAGTTTCTTCCATTACAATATCATGGTTCACAAACCATGGTTGGGTCACAAAACATCCTATCTTCTAACAGACTAAGGGACTAAAGTCCCTTTTTGACTCCTATGACTTTCGTGCTCCACTCCCTCAAATGCAGAGACTTTACATAATTACAAAAATTATTACAAAATTTACCCTAGGGGGGGCTATCCCAACACACTAAGACTTCCTTCCCTTCATTTTTCAGTGTGAAGCTCTAGGGATAGAGTTGTCCTTGTATATCTTCAATATGCTACCATTCACTCATCCTGAAATCAGTTGACCATTCAACTTCGCAAGCTGAACTGCACCACCATCAGAGATGTGCTTAATGATATATGGTTCTAACCAATGTGTTCTAAATTTTTCTAGGAACTTCATAAATTTGATGTTGTATAGTAATACAAGGTATCCTTCCTCGAATGTCGTCTTCTTCATGTGTCTATCATGCCAGGATTTCTCCCTTGCTTTCTGTACTTGCTGATGGAACCTTGCTGTGAAGCCGTCTTCTTCTAGAGCTAATATATGCGACATTCTTCCCTTTATAATGTCAAGTTTTTCCATATCTGTGACAACTACAATTCTCAAACTTTTCATAATGTATTCCATAGGCATAACTACCTCTTGTCCATATACCAGCCTGAAAGGTGTCTACCCTATCAATTTCTTACATGTCGTCCTATATGCCCACAACACCGTTGGAATCCTTAAATCCCAGTCATCTATGTTCACATTTCATACCTTGGTCAATGCATTCTCTACAATCTTATTGAAAGATTACATTATTTCATTTTCCTAAGGATGATAAGGAGTGTTCTTCTAGTGGTAAACTTGAAATTCCTCAGTTATTGCTTCAATGGTCTTATTCAAGAAATGCGTGCAACGGTCACTCATCAAAATCTTTAGACAGCCAAAACCGGACAATATATATTCAAAGATGAGCTTTGCAATAGTTTATGTGCTGCAATCCTTCACTGGTTGTGCCTCATCCCATCTTGTCAAATAATCAGTGATAGTGATTATATACCTAAGACCAGTCTTGTTTCCTAGCGGACTAACAGGTCCAACAAAGTCAATAGAACATTTGTTAAAAGTATGCAAAGTTACCTATGGTACTAGTGGCATCTCATCTCTTCTAGATGGCTTTCCTGTTCTTTAACATACATCACATGCTTGACAAAATTAATTTTCATCCTTATGTATTGTAGGCCACCATAGCCCAGCTCTCAAGATTTTTTGCACATTGGATTTTCTTGCATAGTGCCCACCTACGACTCCTCCATGATATTTTGTCATAATAAACTATCATTTGTGTTCAGAGACGTATCTATGTAGTACTTCATCTAATCCCATTTTATACAAGTGTCCAACAATCAACGAGAAATCATCTACTCGAACCACCGACTCCTTCTTTTGCTTCATAGTGTACTCTGTGGGTGCCATTCCTATGATTAAAAACTAAATAATATCCATTAAGTGATCATCTACAACTCTAATTGCAAATAGTTATGCATCAGGTAGGTTATCTTCTATATTTGTGGGTTCTTCTCCTATCTCTATTCTTGATAGATGATCAAGCACAATATTCAATTTCCCTGACTTCACTATAATTTCAAATTCATACTCGTGGAATAATAACAACCATCAACAGATTTTTTTTCCTAGAACAAGCTTATTCACCAAATATTTCAGCATGGAGTGATCAGTGAAAATTTTGAAATGTGCCCCAAGCAAGTAGTTCCTGAACTTCTGTAATGCATATACCATAGCTAATCCTTCTCTTTCTGTCGTGCTATAGTTATTTTCCCCATTGGACAGTTTATTTCTTGCAAATGCTATGGGATGATCAATTTCTCATGCTCCTCGTTGCGCTAGCACTACATCCAATGCTATGCAAGATGCATCAACATGTACATGGAACTCCTTCTTCCAGTCTGGGAAAACTAGAATAGCCATAGTTACCATCTTCTTTTTCAATACATCCAAGTTCTTCTGGCACTCTTCGCTCCATTGAAAATTCACATCTTTTTTCAGCAATTTCTCCATCATTGCACTAATCTGCACATACCCCTTTATAAACTTTCTGTAGTAGCCAGTGTGTCCTAGTGTCATGCATAGTTGTCTCACTATTTTTGGTGTTGGCAGGTTCACAATAACTGTGATCTTTGCAGGACCACAATTAATCCTTTTTTACAAACTAAATGTCCCAACAGTATGCCAAATGGTGCATAAATATGCACTTCTTCAAGTTCAATTAGATTTGGTACTGCCTACATGCATCCAGCATCAACCTTAATATTTCCACATGCTTCTTTAATAGCCAAATGATTGTCCAATCATCAAAGTAAACATCCAAAAATCGGTGTATATATTATTTAAAGGTCGCAATTACAACTTTAGAAAAGATAGTAGGCGCATTCTTCAATCCAAAAGGCATCATTGTCTACTGATAAGAGTCCCACTCTGTCGCAAAAGATGTTTTATGTCTATCTTCTAGCGCAATTCTGATCTGATGGTATCCTAAAAAGTTATCAATGAAAGAATAGGCCTCCTGTCCTCCTACATTGTCCAATATTTCATCTGTAAATGGTGTAGGGAAGGGGTCATGTAGGCATGCATAATTCAATTTCCTTAAGTCGACGCAAATTTTGATTTCCCCTTTTCTCTTCTTTTCTTGAACCACCATGGGACTTACCCATTCAAAATCTTAAACAGGTTCGATTATCCCAGCTGCTATTATTTTGTCTAATTCTTCTTTCACCTACACTTGTACTTTGGATTCAATCTATAAGGTCTCTGCTTGATAGGCTTCACATCAAGCTTCAGAGGAATCCTCATAACTCTCAAATCTCATACTATGCCCTTCATATATGAAAACTTAGTGGGGAACAACTATTAATATTCATGCAAGAGATTTGTTATCTTTTTTATTGTCTCTTCATCCCAATAATCCCCTATTGATGCATACTTCGGTTCAGCCTCTGGCCCTATATTCACCTTCTTCGTCTTCAATGGCTTCGTTATATCAAGTATCTCTATTTCAAGTCCATTTACTTTGTGATGACCTTCTGATTCTTTGATGTCAATATTTTGAAGATCTTCATCCTCTTCCATAGTGATATTATAGCATTCCATTACATTATGTATCTACACAGCCCAATCAAGCTTCCAGATAACTAGAACTTTGTTTTCAGAAATCATCTTCTTAATTGTATTCAGAGTTGCATCTATATGTGGATAGTCATCTTCAAATTTGAATGTAATTATAAATCCATCAACCATTTCTGCCCAGCTAGCAATACCATGTCGAAGCTTGGTTTCCGTATACAAATTGTCAGGCATTGTCTCCAGGGTATGGATGAAGCCATGCACCCATTCTTCGCACGAAATTTCTCCTCAGGTTGCCATATAGAGTTGTATGTGGTCTCTACGATCATTCTGGCCATCATACTTGTCTACAAGCTTTGTTTCTACTTAACCAAACCTTACCCACATCAACCTTCTACACTTTTTCCAATCTCCTATATTCTTCTTATGAGTACCCTGCCATCTAGCATGAGTAGCCCTTAGTGCTTGATCCAAAGCTAACAATCTCTAACATTCTGGTACTCATCTTTCATAATCTCTAAATAAAGTATTTATATTACCCAAAACATCATAGAAAGGTAAATCATGTACCTCAGTTTTCATACAACACACTGCTTTAGTGATCCTTGCACATCGCCTTGTAGACACTTCATGCAACCTATTATGCCATAATTCCTCTTCTGAATCTGAAGTGTATGAAATATCTTGCTCCCAAGTCAATTTTCCATCTGCAGTAGGGTTAATCCATTCTTCCTCTTTTATTTTTATTTGATAAATGTTGCCGATGTCATCCGCGTTGTACTCTTTTTTGATAGGGTCAGAATACCTTTCTCCCTCTGATGGATCTAATGGAACAATAACTCTAGCATTTTTGTTTTCAAATATCATTTTTCTTTTCTTCAAATTAATTATAGCCATGTTAGAAAATACCCAATCCAATCCAAGCAATGCAAGGTAGGGATTATTGTCATCCACTAACTCAATCACTTCAAAGTCAATGGTAGTGCACACTCCATCAATGTCTACTATGATACTTGACAATTTTCTTAGAGGGAAAAACTTTTGTTGATTTGCCATGTTCAGTTGGATAGTTGAACATTGCAGCTTCGACTTACCCATCAATTGCCAAGTTTTCTTTGGCAAGACATTGGCATCAAATCCTAGATCTAAGATAACATGATCCATGTCATATTCCCCAATCTGTGTTGTGAGCCTCATTTCATTTCCAGACTTCTTCTTGTGTATGTGTAGATTTGGTACCTCTTTAGGAGCACAAGAGTCTATCAATTCTTGCAATCCTTCTACAGCTTTCTGATTTCTCAATAACTTCACGCAAGTCTGTAGAAAAGACTTCAAAATATTTGGATCCACATCTTGTGTCACACACGATACTATCTTGAAATTATCCTTCTGGAGTTGGTTGCGTTGTAGAGGTCGAGGCCCCATCATCCATAAATGTTCCCCTCGCTTCCATGAATACTTGCTTTAACTTCAGGATATCAAATGCAGGAGCTTTTTCAGTAGTTTTTCTTACCCATGTAGCTTCAGCTTCCTTTTTCCCATTGCCTTTATCATTTCCAATCACAACTCTGATTCTTGTTACAATGCCGATACGGGTTTGATCCTCCCTTGGCTCAGCGGTCATCATTTGAATATTTCATGCAGGCTGCTGGAGTATTTTCTCCTGCATCTTCGCAATAAGGATGGGGAGTTTCTTTATCACATGATCAAAAGACTTACCGTAGCTGCAGGTTGTCGTAGGGTTATGGCAGACTCTTACAAAGTGTCCTACCTGTCCACAGTTGTAACGAATAATATGGCCACGTCCTTGACCAACTCCTCCTCCTCCTCCTCCTCCTCCTCATCCTCAAAATCCTCCTCGACCAGCTTGTTGGCCTGGCTCTTCGTGTGTATGTCCTTCATCTTGTTGTCTATAAGCATCAGCAGTGCGCACCATCATCAAGTCATAACTTTGACAATTTTCTCATCATGGCCTACTGATCTACAAAATTTGCAAAATAGCTACATTAGGGTTTGCACATACTTCTGTAATAGGTAGAAATATTCAGAGTGATGTTGGTCTCTCATTCTACAAATATCACACCAAATACTTGGTTTCACTGGATTAGGTGTTCCACTTTCCAAATAATCTTTAAACATAGGGCATTGATCCTTATAATGACCCTCTTCTTTGAATTTTGTACACCACACATATGACCTAGTCTCTTTACCTTTCTTGAGATCCTAAAATTCCAAGATCAAATTGGCTAGTTGACTTTGTATTTTTTGTACTCCTGTGTGAGTATCTCCAATCGGTGAAGCTTCCAGCTTCATTGCAATCTTCAATGCTTCAGCTTGAGTCGTGATCTTCTATTGTGTCAAAGGTAACCTAATATGCGGTAGTAGCGCAGCTATGAACCATTCCTTATGTTGTTCTGGAGGTAGAATAAAGCTTACATGTCCCATTGACACCTTGAATCACTAATTCAAATCCCAAATAGACTCAGTCGTTTCCTGTTTGATTTCTTTTAGATCTGTGATGCACTATGATTCTAATTTCAACTTCTTGAATTATGATACCAATGCTTTCTTAATTTCATCAAACAAAGCAGTCAGATTAGTCACAGAGTATTTCATATACCAAGTTAGTGCTCCTTCTCGCAACGAGATTTTCCCCTGGATCCCAAAACTGGGACTACCAAATTGATTTTTCATTATATTCCTTTCAATGTTGCAATACATATATATACATGTTGAAGCATCCATAAACCCCAATCCATTAACCCTAGATTAGAACATAATTGTAGTTATCTTGACCAGATCTACATGGATAGAAAAACAGTTATACATGGAGATTTTCCCCTAGATCCCAAAACTGGGACTACCAAATTGATTTTTCATTATATTCCTTTCAATGTTGCAATACATATATATACATGTTGAAGCATCCATAAACCCCAATCCATTAACCCTAGATTAGAACATAATTGTAGTTATCTTGACCAGATCTACATGGATAGAAAACCATCTTGCCCAAAACCATGTGCGAAATCCATGCACAAAACCATAGGTAGGTCTGCCCACCTAATATAGGGTCCAAAAAAAAAATCTTGGGGAGCTGCCTTGGACCCTTTGAAGGGGGGATACCGCCCCCTGCTTACCCCCCAGCACAAGTTATAGTTAGGACTTTCACCCCCCCCCCCCCCCCCACGCCCGTGGACAGTCATAGAAAGAATATAACACAACCCGACATTATATAGGCTTCCTTACTACAAAATCATGGTCCACATACCATGGATCCAATAAAACAACAGACTAATACCTGTTACAAAATAAGGGATTTTTGATCCACCCCTAAACACGCCACGATGAATAAAACTTTTCCAACTCCGCACACTCCACTCCTCAAAATGTGGATTCTTTGACCAAAACTTGGACCACGTTGGGTTGTGCCCAACATGAATTAAAATTCATTTACTTTTTTTATCGTTGCATTGGGATTGTGGAATTGAAATATCTAGTTAGGAAGCTATTGTTGGTTGTGTATTTGATTGTTGCATCAATTTTTGCACTTCTTCCCTACACTAGATAGCTTTCATTGAAATTAAAATAGTCTATTTTTCATATTAGTTGCATCATAGGTTTGTTCAAGTGACATCGATTTTCGAGCCTTGAAATCGAAACATAATTCAAATCAACTTTAAAATTTATCTCAATTAACCTAAGGAGCATTTGGAACATTAATGAAAACATCTAGAGGTCTAGGTTAGAGATGTGTTCCAGCATCATTAAATGTAGGAGTTGTCATTATTTTCCAGTGTTGTACCCCGGGGATGAAATCTCGTTCCATGTACATAAGTGTATATGATCATTCTCCACATACCTTCGGGTATATCGTACGACGCTTCACGCATGAAAAGTATAAAGGAATGCTCTCATCAAACGGTTATGCATTAGACAACACTACTATGGACGACACTCCCACATACCATCGAGTATATTTTGGTAGTCCCCTATAGGTTGCTATCCATCCATAGGTGACCAAGTATGCCACCTTGTATATCGTGATACACCGAACACAACATTCGGGGAGATTGGTTGTCGTACATTAAGTCCTTGGTTCACCAAGGTGTATATTGCAGTTCAGGTTTCTTGGTAAACCCTTTTGCCTAGTTATCTCTCTTTGTTTTTATTTGTGTCTTTAATTTCTAAAATCAATTAATTGACCGCGAAATAACATCTTTCTTGTGGAAATACTCCTCAGTAGATCTTAGGTTGATACTAATGGAAATAATTCCCAAGTCCACCAATCAAGGAAACCCCTCTTATGAGAATCTTGACCCTTTTCCTTCTTTTGGAAATATTAGAGCTCCTTATATGGCAACGTTGTCCCTTCCCGGATTTACCATTGGTTTTCCAGTTTGGTTGTTTTCAATCCCTATGGTTTCGAATATCCAAACTCCTTATCAATCGGGTTCTTCTCCACCTGAACAATATCAACCTCCCATTGATCCTAAAGTTGACTCTTTGCCTTCTTTGCATGTCTGGTCTTCTTCCTCTTCTTCCTCTTCGTCTAGTGAAAGCCTGAAAGTTAGTAACCAACTAGATAAGAAGAAGAAGAAAAGGAATATTAACAAGAAGAAAAATAAGCAAGGCAACCAAGCAACCATTTCTACATATGCAACTAATGTGGATAAAGCTTCCAATCAACCTCACAAAGTGAAGTTCCCTTGCAGGTTATGTAAGAGTAACCACCTTCTTAGAGATTGTCCTGGTATCCCTAAGGTATTGGAAGTGTGGTCCACAAGCTCACATCAGCCTTTTTAATCAACCTCTAGAGATCATGTTGGTGATAAACCCTCAACTAGTGATAGCAAGGTCCATGGGAAAAAGGGTAAAGTCAAATTTCCCTATAGGTTATGTGAAGAGCATCATCCTATTCACCTTTTTCCTTATATGGATGAAGCCTCAAAAATTTTGGACAACCTTAGAATTTCTGACGCTGATCATCTGGATGAAGAAAAGAAGCATTTAGTCTTAACCTTTAAAGGTTTAGGCTATAAAGAAAATGAGATTAGAAGAGCAATTCAGAAAGCCGAGAAAAGATTATTATCTCATGATCATAAGACCAAAGATCAACCTGAAGGTGGTAGGGTTTTTCTTCCCTACATTCATGGAGTTACAGATAAGATGGCGAAGGTCCTAAGAAGAAAGAACATAAGCACGCAATTCTCAGCCCCCGGGGACAATCAGACAAAGTATGAGATCAGTTAAAGATAACATTGATAAAAATCAACTTAAAGGGGTCTATAAAATCGATTGCTCATGTGGGAAGAGCTACATTGGTGAAACCGGTCGTTCTCTGCAAACCAGACTCAAAGAACATGGGGCTGATATTAAAAATGAAAGGTCTCGTTCCTCCGCCCTTGCAGAACACTCGTCGAAAACCAAGCACCATGTCTTATTGGAAAGCGCCTCCATTATCGCCAGGGAGGGGCAGCAACATAAACAAAAGATCAAAGAAGCCCTGGAGATTATCAAACACCCGCAAAATCTCAACAGAGACAACGGCATGGAGATTAGTGGAAGCTGGCTTCCCCTAATCAGAAAATTAACCCCTCAGTATAATAATAATTATAATAATAATAATAAATAATAAAATAATAATAATAATATTAATCCATTAACTAACATATAATAATAATTATATTAATCCAATTATTCCAATTAATAATTAATTAATAATTTCTAATCAAAAATAATTATTTGATACTTTATATTTATATTTTATTAGAATAATATATATATTAATATATAAATTTATTGCTATTATAATTGTAAAATTATTAAAACTAATTATTATTAATAATAATATAATAATAATAATAATAATAATAACATAAAATATATAATATTAAAAATAAAATCATTAACCAATTAACTAATGAATATTAAATTGAATATGTTAATTCATATTAATTATATTAATTAATCTCTAATTAATAAAAATTAAAGAATTATTCTTCATAAAATGATCATTAATTTGAAATAGTAATGAGTAAGTATTATATATTAATAATAATAATTAATTTCGAATTAACAATTAACAATTAATAAAGTTTTAATTCTTTATATTTATATTATTCATTATTCATTAATAATAAAAATAATAATAAGATTATAACTCTATTAAGAATAATAATATAATAGTAATAAATATATTAACCCTATTAACTAACAAATGATTATTATTAATAATTAATTCACATTAATAATAATCATCCATTTCTAATTAATAATAATAATTACTTCTTCATTAATATTATAACACTAACTATATAAATTTATATCTCTATAAATTCTTTATAATTAAAAATTAATTAAAATAAATTAATTATATTTTATTTAAAATTCTAAAAATAAAAATTAATTAAAAAAATAAAAATTAAAAAAAAAAAAAAAAAAAAAAAAAAAAAAAAAAAAATTAAATAATTTTTCTAATAAAAATAAAAATTAATTAATAGAGAGGCAGCCGACTTCTCAAAATTGAGAGCCGACCCTCCTCTTTGCTTTCCTCATCCTTATTTATACCCTAATCAGCTGCTCTTCTTCTATCAAGCTTCAAGTTGCCCTGATGATGGATCCCAGTTGGGATTTGAAACGTTGGCAGAAAAATCTTATTACTGTGGAATCTCCGATGTCTGATTCAAAAACCTTGCAGCTTCTCATCCTCGTCTTATGGCTGATTATCAGAAGCTTTCCACTAATCTTCCATTAGTTGATCAAGTGATTGATCAAAATTCATCTCTAGTCAATCTCACTCTCTTTGGATGTAAATCCCAGGCACCCGTTCCTGACTAACCATTGGTTAAGAAAATGGTTGACTTGATTCCACCTTCAGTTGATCGTACATTTCCCTTAAATTGTGAACTTCATATTGCTCAGGTTCTTCTTGTTTCTTTAGATTCCAATGAATTGGGGGGAAATCCTCCCATTCCCACGGTACTGGGGGGTGATCCTCCCATTCCCATAACACAATGGGGTAGTTCTCTCATTCCCATGGCACCCCCTCCAAGTAGTATGGTCACTTCCTTTGATTGGAGTCGACTTACAGGATATCGTCTTCCTCCTTACGTGCCCTTTCAGATCATAGTACAAGCTTATAATATACCCGTACTTAGCACAATCATAGATGAAGGCGCGCCAGTTAGTATTTTGTCCTCAACTACATAGAAAGCTTTAGGTTCTACAAAGCTTGTGCCTGTTACAAAGAATCTGATTGCTTTTAACAGAGGAACCAGTCAACCATTGGGGATCCTTCCTAAGTTTCCTATTACTTTGGGAGAAGAAATTGTCTATATAGATGTGATGGTTGTCCAAGGCCCTTTGGATTTTAATTTACTCCTTGGTCGTGACTATGTTTATGTCATGGGAGCTCTTGTCCCTTCTCTCTTTCGTGTCATATGTTTCCCGCATAAAGGAATAATTGTGACCATTGATCAACTTTCGTTCGTTGGTCCTAATTTGACTCCCAATCAACCATCTTCCCTAAATGGTCCTTGTATGCAAGTGGTATCACCCCCACCACAGGTTAATTATGTGGCCACCTGTTCCATGCCCGCATTTACTGACGATCTAGTCAGTGATATAGTGCATCATGTATTGGGGGCATTGGAGTCTGATCTTTCCATTAGATCTCTTGATAGTTATCCATTCCAGAGTGTTGTTCTCCCATATGATGAGAACCTCTTGGAAGCCATGGCCTCTTATGGTCCATGAATCAAGGTGTCAGAGCAGAGTTCTCTGTCTTTTGTCAAAATCCTTAAAAGATGAATCAAGGTTCCCAGAGCAGAGTTCTTTGTCTTGTGTCAATCTCCTTATAAAATGAATCAAAGTTCTCAGAGTAGAGTTCCTTTCCTTGTGTCAAGCTCCTTAAAAAATGAAACAAGGTGTCAGAGAAGAGTTATTTGTCTTGTGTCAAGCTCCTTAA
Organism: Pinus taeda; assembly: GCA_000404065.3. Lineage (NCBI taxonomy): Eukaryota > Viridiplantae > Streptophyta > Pinopsida > Pinales > Pinaceae > Pinus > Pinus taeda. The sequence goes on from APFE031029177.1 coordinate 83,241, forward strand.
AAAATGAATCAATGTTTATGGGGGAATTGGAGTCTGATATTTCCATTATATCTCTTGATAGGTATCCATTCCTGAGCGTTGTTCTCCCATATGATGATAACATCTTGGAATCCATGGCCTCTTATGGTCTTGTGTTAAGCTCCTTAAAGATGAATCAAGGTTCCAAGAGCAGAGTTCTTTGTCTTGTGTCGATCTCCTTAAAAAAATGAATCAAGATTCTCGGAGCAAAGTTCCTTTCCTTGTGTCAAGCTCCTTAAAAAATGAAACAAGTTGTCAAAGCAGTGTTATTTGTCTTGTGTCAAGCTCCTTAAAAAATGAATCAAGGTTCTCAGAACAGAGTTCCTTTACTTGTGTCAATCTCCCTAAAAAATGAATCAAGGTTCTCGAAGCACAGTTCCTTTACTTGTGTCAAGCTCCTTAAAAAATGAATCAAGGTGTCATGACCGTGGTTGTTTTCCTGTGTCAAGCTCGTTTAAAAAATGAAACAAATCCCCTTCCAATTTCGAGTCTTTGATTAGATCTCATAAATTCTCAATCGAGTCTTTCACTTGATCTTGTAAGTGAACCTTCATTCCTGTTAATAACCAGTAGTCTACTTAGGTGCATGAAATGAAGCTTGGGGGCCATGTACCTTGAATTAAGCCATTATGTTGGGGGCATACAGACTTATCTCAAGCATAGTTTTTCTTTGTTTCAAGCTTGTGTAAAAATGAAACCAATCTCAAGCATAGTTTGGCCCCATTTCAAGCTTGTGTAAAAATGACACCAAATACAAGCATATTTTTTTCTCATGTTTCAAGCTTGTGAAAAAATGAAACCATCTTCGAACATCCTCAAGCATTGTTTCCCATTGTTCAAGTTTGTGTAAAAATGAAATCATTCCCACTTTTCCTCTCGTGATTGTTGTTTTTTTCATTCCATCATCACCATCTCTTTAGCCAATCATATGCTTTCACTTGGTTGTTTTACCCTTGCTTGGGAACATTTGTGATGAGTTGTCTTATTAGCCAACCTCTTGACCTTTACATGTTTTAAGTAGTTCCATCATCACCAAAACTAGTTGCTAGCCTTTTATACCACTCATTCCTCCAGGAGGAGTCCTCTTTTAAGCTCTTTTCAGACTCCAAAAATATGAAAATATTTCTAATCATTTGTCTTTTCAAACTCGTAAAAGTAAATGAAAATATGTCTGCTCAGTATAAGCTTAACCTTTTTCTGGACTAAGATAGACAAGATATGAAAAAGGAATACCTTAGTCAAACATGGCTAAGAGGTTCTCTTGAGTTTTTTTTTCTACCTTTACGAACTTAAGAGACTATCTATGAAAAGGGACATATGGACTTTTCTTTTCCGCCTCTTTTTCAAACTCTATAAACATGAAAAAGATATCGAGTTACCCCTCCGTCGGACTCATAAAACTAAAATGACGAAGAAATTATCACCATGACGGGACTGAGCTACTCCTTCCTAGGGCTCGTTATAAATACTAAGATGGATTCATATGAAGGATGAACTTATACGACAAGCATATGGTATCATCTTCAAGCTTGAGATTAAAAATAAAGAGGTACTCACTAGATATAGTGGGGAAAAATGGAAGGAAACACATATCATGTATTTTGTATAAAAGGCAGCATGTTTCTCTCGAACATGACACTTTCTTGTATCTCATGTCGAGTTTGGGTTATCCTCACTTCGTCACCTGCTTTACTAGATCTTGGTTATCCATTTTCATCTCATCTAATTATATCTTATTGTCACCATGACCTTTGATCCTATGTTGCGTAAAATGCTGCCAAATTCTGGAGTTGTGTCGCTAATATGTTCAAGAGAGGACCCATATGCAATTCAAACCACTTATACCCTATTTTAATTTTCTGGAACAATCCTAAATCACTCTTGCCAACTATGAAAAATCCTATGTTTCATGTCAATGATGTGGGAAACATTATGGCCCTCCTTCAATGGATCACTTCCTTTCGACTCCAACTCATTATCCAGGAAGATGATCTAGAAACTCCCTTTCAGTACCTTGGAGCTTGCATTCTTTAATGGCAGGTTCTTCGTATTCGACAATAGGTTCACATCATTGGCCTTCGATTGAATAATTTTGCGAGTGTTTGACTTCAGCTTCGTTGTTCACACTCGTGGATTGTGTTTTTGTACCTTGAGTGCCATCATCATCATTGGTTGTTTCTCTCACGCCTGTTAATAGTTTACATCGTTGACCGGTAATCAGGTGGTTTCAACCATGTTTGGCTTTGACACATTTATTTAGATGGTCATATTTGTACTTGGTTGGATCAAGACAAAGATGAATACCCTAAGTTTCTTCTGATAAATTCAATTTGCATGGAGTTATTAGATATTCATGAGTTTACACATGATCCCTTCTATTCAGATGGTTATGTCCATGTCATGTATCCATACACATGATCCCTTCTATTCAAATGGTTGTGTCCATGTTGTGGATTCATCTATTATTAGATGCCTACTCATATATGTATTATTATGCATACTTACATCAGAGATGTCAAATATATTGTATTGTGTTTGATTTGCAGGTCTCCTAACACTGTTTCTCTAAGTCCTTGCCTTGGCTTGTAAAGCACTTCAACCATCACTTCCCGATCTGCCTTCATTCTTTAGGGGGCATCTATTATACAGTATTTTGTCACACTCCCTATCTTGTTTCCTCAAGTGTTGAAATTTATGTTGTTAATGCCACAAATGTCACAAAATGATGAAAGTTGTCAGTGTATTCATCATGAAATCTATTCAGAAGCATCCCTGAAGAAAATAAGAAGACTTTCCTTGAAAGAATTCTCAAGAAACTTGTCAAAAATCTTATTTTTCAGGATCAGCGTGTTTTGCATGACTAGTGACCTATGTTGATAACTTGTTGCACTATATAGTCCTAGCCCTACTAGCGTTATTTTTATCAAGAAATTTTGTATTGAACCTCTTCAGGTAGTTTTTCCTGAAGTGGAGGAGAAGCTTCTCTTACTAGAAGTCTCACGAATGGCGAGTTGGTTACAAGTGAATGAAGATTGGAATGAGAGTCCCCATTACTGGTCCTTGATCCTAATTTCATGGATATTTCCCTTTATATGTGGAACTTCTCCCTCCTTTCATGAATCATCATCTCCCTCTCCTTCCCTTTAAATAATATCCCTACTATCCACTACTAGTTGGCTAATGATTGGTTTCCTTCCTAGTGTTGAACTATGCCCAATTGCTACCCATTTTACTAAGGAGAAAGGATTGATTGAAGTTTAAGGCTAGAACTTCGAAACTCACCTAAAGGAGGCTTCCAACATCAAGGATTAAGTGGTTGTAATGCTCCCCTTACCATTTACTAATAATACATTATGTGTTTTATTTCAATAAATGTGCCAATTATTACTCATTTAGTATAATACTCCTTGATCTATTACATGGTTTATATTGGAATGAATTTTGTTATGTATGCGTTTTTTGTCTCCACGTGATCTTCCTTGCAGGTATTCATCCATAATGGTGAACAAGAGATTGAGCCTAGAAATGAAAAGAATCAAGGATGACACCAACAGATGTGAGCATCAGAGTGAGGTAGGCCATCTATCCTCCTTTCTGTTTTCTGGTATAAACTAGGAAAGTTTACATATATTTGTCTTCGTTTGTTGTTAGATCCTCCCGTAGGACTATAGGGATCATTTATGTCCACAAAAAGGATTGCCTACACAACAGTCCAGGTTGTCATAGATGCTCACATAGCAACCTTAAGGAAGCATATGAGGGTTTGAGGCAGAACACAACATATGTGTCCTCAGACGCACACACAAATTCCACTTGGGAGCATCCAGCACTATTATAGACGCTTGCACAACCCCTCCTCCCTGTGTCCAGGACTTAAAGATGAAACTATAGTACTCTGAATATTTCGCTCAGTGACAGTAGTAGGCTATAGGCAATGACAGTACATTATAGTTATTAAAATCAGGTTTTTGATGCTTATATGCATTTCATGTATATTCTAGTTGTTGTAAAGATATGGATCATTGTACTCCCTTTTGCTTAATCATTTGATGACAATCTATTAGAAGAAGAATTTGCAATGTTTTTCCCCATAGTGGGTTTTTCTCTGGTCTTTGACCAATCTTGGTGTCACTATGTATGCATGTTTTTCTTCTTGTATTCCTTTATGTTCTATTTCATTGATGATGATGTTATTATTCTTTCTACATAGTTGCATATGCTAATGAATAATGAAGTAAATCTGAATAATGTTATGATGCTATGGGGTGAACTTAATGTGTTAATAGAAAAATTCAATTATCAAAGCGAAGAACAATATAGCCTTATGAAAAATTAACATACCAGGAGAATACTCTTCTACTTGTTGCCCAACTTATCTATAGGGGGAGTCATGGGAAATGTAGTCTACCATTTTTCTTTTCATCTTCAATTCTCGTCTTCCTGCAAGGATACCATGTCAGATAAACCAAATAGATACCAAAACAAATCCATACCTGGGTGATGTTCAGGGGAGGCTTATCCCATTTGTAAGATCAGTCCACATTAACATGTACATGTATTATCATAAAAATATTGGTGTAATAACATAACATCACAACAACAACATGCATGATCATACCAATATTATACCCTGATCCCATGCGTGACAACCATAAATTTGACAACATCAAACTTATCCAAAGAGAGTGAAACCATGCTTTGATACCACCTTGTGGTATCAAATATGACCCAAAGAGAGCACAACCTACTCTGAAACCACCTTGTAACACCTCCTCCCACATTTACCCACTTTCACAGGCTTGCCTGGGATAAACATGAGCCGAGGATCACTATGATATGACTCAACCTCCTATGTGACCTTAAGGAAATGGAGTCGACAAATGAATACCTTATTGACTTCCCTCAAGTGCCACAGGACCTTGAGGAGTAACCCAACCCCCCCATGTGTCCAACCCCTAAGAAAACTCACCTTTTCGCTGACCTTGAACCCCATTTTCTCACTTTCCAAGGCCTCCACATGACTATGGGTTCCCAATCACCCCATAGGCCTGCATCAATGCGATTGCGGACTTTTTCTTTTAATGTTGTGCTAGCGACTGAGATAATTAATGCTACTTTCCAAGGTTGGGGCTAAGCCTCTACACAGAAATACATGAAACTTCCAGAACTCATAAAAGAAATGAAGACAATGCTAACAAACCAAAACTAGGAATCAGGACTTGACCTAGAAATTCCCAACTAGGACTAACATTTTGTCAAACACTTGGTAAATATGCATCCTACAAGTTACGGCCATTAAAGCCACATAATAACCAGTACATTTCCTTACCAGATAAATAAAAATGAGGGAATGGCCATTAAAGCCACATAATAACTAGTACATTTCCTTACCAAAAGTAAGAGAAACTTAGCTTTCATTAAACATAGGTAAATGAGACTTCCACGTTCCACCTAACCATAGATTGGCTGAGCCAAATCTCTCTCCCGTCAATTACCCTTGGTGCCATATTCCAAGACTGAATGTGGTATCTCATGGGATAAACTAATCCAAATACAACTAAGGGAATCTGGAGGTTAAACCACCCCCACCCTCTCCATACTATGATTACACCTAAACCGGTGTCAAGATCAAAAAGTCGAACCAGGCTTAGATGCCTCAAAATTTCTTCACCATCCTTGAGGAATTTTCTTGTCTCCACCCTCAAGCTTTACTGGGTATCCCAGCATTACCAATCAAGGGATTCCTAGGCCTTTGGGAATTCTCCTAAGACCACCTCACCCCGGATTCCAAAACCATCCAGTAATCCAAAGTTCAATTTGAGAACAATCCCATCACACCCTGGCTATCCAGAAATGGCAAGTCTAGGATAAAATCCACTATCAAATCCCAGAAAAATCCATGCCAATGACAACAAAAGGACCATATACCAACATGCACATACCATGCATGTCAAAACCAACTAGGAAATCACATGCAATCTACTACCTGCAAGTATTCTCGTTGAAGCTGCTTGGTTCTTGACTCCCTTTTCTTTCCTTTCCTTTCCTTTCTTGCTTACTTTCCTTCTCCTCTTGGCGTTTTTCTCCTCTCTAAAGCTAATTCCAAAACTAAATTGACAAAAGGTGACCGAAAGCTACCAACTAATGCTCAGAAGCCTTTTTATTAATGAGGCCTCTATTTTCTTCAATTTTCCCTTATTTTCCTTTGATTTCCTCATCACATGCATCTTGTGACCTTTCACCTTCCTTTTCTCCTAATTGTTATTATTTTCATAAATAAAAATGTCAAATAATGCCTCTTTTCCTTTCCAAATCCTTAGTCATTTCCTTTTGCAATTTCCCTTAGCCATAAAACACAACAACTGAAGCCCACTAGGATATTTTTCCAAACGTTCAGCTTGGAATAAGTGTCCCTTGCCCATGGTATATTTTACCTTTATTAACTTTTATTACATGAAATTTTAACCTGTGGATGTTACACACCCCTCCCCCTTAGGAGAACACCGTCCTTGGTGTTAAACCACACTTATACCCAGCAAAACATTGAAAAACAAAACCTACTTCCTGTGGAGCTTTATAACCTAACTCGTTGCAAAATTTACAATAACATCCTTCTCAAAAGAAAAACCATCATGTAAAACTTGACAACATGACAACCATATCGCTTATTGGATATTTATAACTTAGCTCAATATGGTATTTACAATAAAAACCATGCATAAATATGTACAAATACCAAGACTCATTTTCCTTTACCCAAAAAAAATTAAGGATACATAACCTACATCTAATCATCCATATCCCATGTAGCTTCATCGGTCCCAAAGTGCTCCCACTGCACTTTAACCTGCTCGAGTGCTTTGTTCCAGAGCACAAGATATTTTTGCTGCAATATGCATTGGGGTTTCAGCTAGAATTCTACTTCTTGCTCCACCTACAATACAGACCAATCAATAACATGATCAACATCCTTTGTGTTTTTTTTAAGCAATTAAACATGAAAAACATCTTGGACTTTCATTGTCGGAGGTAGTGCAAGTCTATAGGCCACTGGTCCAATTCTCTCAAGGATCTCAAAAGGTCGCAATATCGTGGTGCCAAATTGGCACATGATCCAATCATCAAGGAGCTCTTATTGGGCTTGATGTGGAAATACACATGATCCCCAACCTGAAACTCATTAAATGCCTTGTGTCGGTCTACATAACTTTGTTTCCTGTCATGTGCTGCTTTTAGATTCTTCTTTATAACCTGCATTTCTTGTTCCATTTCTACCAACATGTCTGATCCAATAAGTACCATGTGCACTAGATCAATCTAGCTGATGGAAGTGTTACAACTTCACCCATATAATGCCTCAAACGAACTTATCCTCAGTGATTCTTGATCACCATTGTTGTATGCAAACTAAACCAATGGAAGGTACTCCTCCCATCTCCTCTACTAATGCATGACATACATCCTCAACATATCCTCTAGTATATTGTTCACTCTCTCCGTCAGTCCATCTGTCTATGGATGATAAGTTGTGTTGAAGGCCAACTTTGTCCCCAATCCTACAAACATCTCCTTCCAAAATTTAGAAGTGAACTTGGCATCCGTGTCAGACATTATCTTCCTCGGAACACCATGCAATCTCACAATCTCCCTAATGAAGGCCTATGCTACCTCACTATTTGAATAAGTAGTTTTTACTGGAATGAAGTGTGCTACCTCTATCAACCTGTCCACCACAACCACGATAGAATCATGTTGCCTCGATATCCTCAGAAGACCTATAATGAAATCCATGGAAATGACTTGCCACTTCCACTCTGGAATCAAAATACGCTGAAGCAATCCACCCGGATGCTTATATTCTACTTTGACCTACTAAAAGTCCAAACATCTTTCCACAAACTCTGCCATTTCCTTTTTAAAATTTTGTCGGTAGTAGAACTTCTTCATTGTTGTTAATGTCTTATGATATCTTGGGTGACCTAAATATGGTTTTATATTAAACTCCCTCAAGATAAGTTTCTTGAGTTGAGTGTCATCTGGCACATAGATCATGTCCCTAAATCTTACCAAGCCATCTATTGTAAGATGATAATCCACATCCTAATCACTTGTACCAGGATGTAACTTGTGCATAACCTCCCTATACATGTCATCCTGTTGTCTTGCCTGTAAGACCTAATCCTGTAAATCTATCCCATATGAGCTCATTGTTACAACATGGTTCAACTGTATTTTCCTTTCTAAGAGCATATGTAACCCTATTATTCTTTCGCTTAATGTACCTAATCTCGAAGTCAAACTCACTAAGAGTAGATAACCATATGGCTTGCCTAGCGTTGAGATTCGGCTAGTCAAATAAATATCTCAACCCACTGGTGATCGCTCATCAACACAAACCTCCTACCAAGAAGATAATTTCTCCACATCTTCAAGGCATGAATAATAGTTGCCAACTCAAGATCACGGGTCACATAGTTCTACTCATGCTCATCCAGTTTCCTAGACTCATAGCATATCGTTTGTCCCTCCTACATCAAGACTCCACCAACTCCTCTCTTGCAAGCAACTGTACATACTACAAACTCTTTATCCAGGTCTGCAATGTTTAACACTGGAGCATTTGTCAACAACTGCTTCAACTGGTTAAAATTGGCTACCCACTCCTCTATCCATTCAAACTTCTTATCTTTCTTATGCAATGATGTAATAGGATATGCAATGCGTGAGAAGTTCCTGATGAACCTCTTGTAGTAACCTGTTAATCCCATGAATGATTTGACTTCCTCCACATTTCTATGATTTTCCCACTCCATGATAGCCTTTATTGTTTTCGAGTCTACTGCTATGCCATTCTTGGAAACACCATGTCCCAAGTACTGTACTTTTGGCTAAAAGAAATTGCACTTGCTAAGCTTAGCATATAGCTGATGCTCTCTTAGTAATATCAACACTGCTGCTAAATGCTTGGCATGCTCTTCCTCATTCTTAGAATATACCAAGACGTCATCAATGAATACAATAATAAACTTGTCCAGATAAGGACACAATACACTATTCATCAAACACATAAAGTAGTTGTAGAATTAGTCAAACTGAATGGAACTACAACAATCTCATAATGCCCATACCTAGTCCTGAAGGCAGTCTTGTAGATGTCCTCTTCTTTGATGTGTACTTGATGATATCCTAACTGCAAATCAATCTTTGAGAACATTGTTTCTCCCTTCAACTGATCAAACAAGTCGTCAATCCTTGGAAATGGATATATGTTATTGATTGTCACCTTGTTAAGTTGCCTATAATCAATGCACCATCTATGAGTACCATCCTTCTTCTTCACAAACAATACTGGTGCACCCCAAGGCGATACACTTGGTCTAATGTATCTGTTATCAAGCATTTCTTTCAACTACAACTTCAAATATGCTAACTCTAGAGTGCTCATCCTATAAGGTGCCTTTGATGTTGGTTTTTCCCCTAGTACCAACTCAATAGAAAAGTATACTTCCATGTGCAAAGGAAACTCTAGAATCTATGTTGGAAATACATCCTGAAATTTCTGCAATACAAAGTACCTCTTGAAGATTTTTGCATCCTCAACATCCTTACCCTTGTCATTGGTGTTGGTAAAAATACTCAAGGGGGGGTGGGTGAATCAGTGTTTTAAAACTCACTTAAACTTTTATTATCTTATTCATATTTATGTACGCGACTATACTGAAGTAAACCGTCATATGTACATGATTGTTATGCAGGCAACTAGCGTATATCCAGTTAACTTACTTTTCAGTTAATTCATCATTTGTTTAACTTGAACCAATGTATCAGTACTTCAAAAGGCATCAATTAAATAGTAACCATGTGTAATAAGAATAGAATAAACCATCACACATAAGCAACATATGGGAGAAAACCACCATTTTTTTCGTCTCTATCTTCTTTTTATTATAAATAAATACTTCTTACAACCTTGTACTAGCGCAGACTCATACCAACAAGCAAACACCCACCTGCAGAAGGCTACAACCTTCTCTCGTTCTCTAGCACTCACTGGAAGGGAGCTCCAACCCCCTGACCTCATTTACCGACACCCACTGAAAGGGAGATCCAACCCCCATATCAGATTTACCATCTACCATTGGAAGGAAGCTTCAACTTCCTCACTAAAGGCTCCAACCCTCAACACCTCTCTAGACTATGTTTCATAATATTTCATACTAGATCCACCTAAACCAAAACATTAAATCAGTAGGCCATGTTTCATCAAATTTTCAGACTGGACCCACTACTATCATATAAGCTCAATATCAAATAATAAAACTAAAACCAGTCATCATATCAAATCACTTAATCATTGTACCAACTAATATCCAAATCAATCTCAAAGTAGTTAGAATATTGTAAATCCATTCACCAGAATACCAATCCACATATTGTTCATCACAAAAACTAGATTTTGTCACTGCAAACCCTAATCAATCATATATCAAAATATATATGCTATTGTTCTCAAGCATATCTGCGTATATAAGTGATTTCCATGAAGCATACCTATGTATAGATATCAAAACACTGAACCCTGAAACTAAATTGATTCCATACTGGAATACTCATTGAATCACTTACAGAACCAATCACAGGTATCTAAACCACATACAGATATTAGCATTATTATTATTCAATGAATCATTCCACAAATCATTCAATCTCAACCATCATTATTAAACCTAGATCATCATGAAAGACTTCATTGACAAACAGCAGCAAACGCAACAAGATTGGTCAAGTTGATCAAACATCATATTCAACAAAACCCTAGCATATGCACGTGACCCTTACAAAACACTTCCACGTATGTACGTTCCTTTCATATTTGATACCCGCGTACAGATCTGTCCATACTAAACAATTAATAAGCTACTACTCAGAATCTGATCTGTATATGTACATGCTTTCTCTTAAACAAACCTATGTACAGATATGCAATTATTGACTCATACCTTCATTGCACAATAGATCATCAATCAAAACCAAATATCAACACACACGCTATAAAAGACACACATCATAACATCATTATCACAAATCAATCTACCCATAAGCAGTTTATTTTATGTGTAGTCATTTCAGATCTTATAAGATCTGATATATCATCACATATTGGGTGCACACTTATTTTAGATCAAACAATTCACCAATGAACCAAATCATGCACACTCAATACTTTGATCTTCATCTCCTTATATATCTTAGGCCTTATCCAATACCATGGGTCAGATCCTTAGTAATGTCAATGGTATTCCTGGATGGGATCAAATATTCCTTGCCACGCTCATTACTATAGGCCAATACCATGGTAAAGATGCCTGACATTTAGAATACCATGATGTGGAAATTGTACATGACTTTTCTTCACCATACCTGCGTATGTACGCAATTTTTCTTCACAGAACCTGCATATACTTCCTCAAACTTTACCTTCATCATTCCTCTATCTCTGAATTAATATTTATTTGTATGATCTATCTATCACATTTGTACTCATCCTACTACCATCATGTTGACATCTTTATCAATTACGTTGCCATCAAGGACAACACACATGCATCCTACTACAAGTAGGTTGCCACAAATGATAACACATTAGTTATAATGCCAACAACTGGAAATATGAACTGTGAACATAACACACCCTTTCCTACAACTACGCTTAGCATGTATAGTAGTTGTGACCATCCACATTGATGTAGGCTTCTTCTTCCCCTACAAGATTCTCTTCTCTCCATTATCATCCAGGCACTCAATTGCCTTGTCATAGCAATCTACCTTGGTCCTGTGGAGATACAGCCAATCCATACCCAAAATCATGTTATACAATCCCAATCGCAGTACATTCAAATGTGTTGTTGTAGGCATACCATTCAACTCAAATGCACAAGCTCTTACCTAATGATGAACTCTCTTCTTCATACCTATAGCCAACTACACCAACCAAGGCTTTGCATGACTCTGCATGAACTTCTTTTCTCATGCCACACTTATCCACTAGATCAGTATTAACATAACTATAGTTAGATCCAGGATCAATCAAAATAGAAATAACTTGATCACAAAGCTTACCATCCATCTCAATGATAGATTCTTGGTTATCTTCCCGCCTATTGTCCACATCCACATAAATATGAGGAATGCTATGATCAACATCCCCAATTGTTTGTGCCTGCTGAGCATTATAGGTATGAGGACTACCTCCCTGGTACAATGGATAATCCTTCTTACAATGATCTTTGCCACATATCCAACACTACAACAATGATCTACAATCACCCCTAGTCTGTTGCTCTCCAGGTTACGACACATGTCCCTTATCAACTGCACTGAACTTCTTGTAAGGAGAAACATTTTCTTTCTCACCTGCATCTTGAGGTATTCCCTATTTTTGTGGTCATTTTCCTTTGACTTTTTCATTTCCTTTCAAGTCACGTTTAGACTCATATTTTCGCTTTGATTGCTCATAACAATGCTTCAATTTACGTATGTATTCCTCTAACGATCTAGGTTCATCAAACTCAATTCACTCTTTATATGCTGCTAGAAATCCACTGATGAATCTATGAATCTTCTCCTTCTCCTCTTTGAGATATGGAACATACCTCAATAGCTCCAAGAATCTGCTAGTGTACTCATCATTTGTCATAGTACCCGTCTATAGCTCATAAAACGCCTTAGATATATCATCATAGTACATCTCTAATAAGTACTTCTTCTTGAAGAGCTTCTCAAACTCGCCCAAAGTCAAGTATTCTTCTTGAATACCTTTGACATTCTTCACATCCTCACACTAGATATTTTTCTTCCCTTTAAGACTGGAAGTGGCTATCTTAGCTTTCATGTTCTTTGGGTAGCTATGCAATTTGAAGAACTTCTTCATCCCAAGCAACCATGCCTTTGCATCTTCTGGCTTCTTCCTCTCTCCATCAAATATAGGAGGCTTCACCTTCTTGAAATCCTAAGGAAAATACTCCCTCCTCCTTTAAGGATGATGATGGTGACCAATGTAATGATGTCTCCTGGATGAGGAACTAGAATGATGCCCATACATACTAGTATTCTTGTTAGTTATATCTAGTGATCTTCCACCTCTAATTGTGTCCCCTCTATCCAACATGTATTTAGATCAAGATTTGCTACAATAAGCTCCATTAATTTTCTCTTCCTACTCTTGATTGATCCTCAGTTGTCCCTATCTCAGCAACTCTGATAAGCTCTAAAGGATTTTTGCATTAACCTCTACTTGCTTCTCTTGATTTATTGCAAGTATTTCTTGAGCCTCAACCAACCTGTTATTGTTTTCTTTGTGAATTTTGATCTCTACCCTCAAGTTGCTCAATGTATCTATTATACCAAGAGAATACTCTTCTACTTGTTGCCTAATTGATCTGTAGGAGGAGTCACAGGAATTGTAGCCTACAATTTTTCCTGTCATATTGAAGTATCTTCTTCCTACAATGATACCATGTCAGATAAACCAAATAGATACCAAAATCAAATCCATACCTGAGTGATGTTCAAGGGAGGCTTATCCCATCTGCAAGACTAGCCCACATTAGCATATACATGTATTATCATAAACACATTCATGTAATAATATAACATCACAACAACATCATGCATGATCATACCAATAGTATACCCTGATCCCATGCATGATAATCATAAATTTGACAACATCAAACTTATCCAAAGAGAGCAAAATTGTGCTTTGAAACCACCTTATGGTATCAGATATGACCCAAAGAGAGCACAACCCGCTTTGATACCACCCTATAACGTCTCCTCCAACATTTACCCCATTTCCCCATCCTTCCTAGGGTAAACATGAGCTGAGGATCACTATTATATGACTCAACCTCCTATGTGACCTTAAGGAAATGGAGTTGACAATTAAAGACCTTACTGACTTCCCTCGGGTGCCACAGGACCTCGAGGAGTAACCCAACCCCTCCAGGTGTCCAACCCTTGAGACAACTAACTTTTTCCCTAACCTTGAGCCCTAGTCACTCCCTTGCCAAGGCCTCCATGCGACTAAGGGTTCCAAACTTCTCCCATAGGCCTGCATCAGTGTGACTCTGGCCTTTTTCTACCAGTGTTGTGCCAGCGACTGTGAGAATTAAGGCTACTTTCTAGGGTTGGAGCTAAGCCTCTACGCAGAAATCCATGAAACTTCCAAAACTCATAAAAGACATGAAGACAATTCTTACAAACCAAAACTAGAAACCAAGACTTGACCAAAACCATCCGGCAATCCAAATCTCAAACCAAGAACAATCCCATCACACCATGGCTATCCAAAAATGGAAAGGTTAGGCTAAAATCCACTATTAAATCCCGAAAAAAATTCATGCCAATGACAACAAAAGAACCATATACCATCATGAACATACCATGCATATCAAAACCAACTAGGAAATCACACATGCAATATGTTACCTACAAGTATTCCCGTTGAAGCTACTTGGTCCTTTCCTTCCTTTTCTTTCCTTTTCTTTCCTTTCCTTTCCTTGCTTTTCCTTCCCTTTCCTTGCTTGCTTACTTTCCTTCTCCTCTTTGCGCTTTTCTCCTCTCTGAAGCTAATTCCAAAACCAAATTGACAAAAGATGACCAAAATCTACCAATTGATGCTTAGAAGCCTTTTATTAATGAGGCCTTTATTTTCTTCAATTTTCCCTTATTTTCCTTAAATTTCCTCCTCAGATGCAACTTGTGACATTTCACCTTCCTTTTCTCCTAATTTTCATTATTTTCATAAATAAAATGCCAATTAATGTCTATTTTCCTTTCCCAAGCCTTAGTCATTTCCTTTGTCGATTTCCCTTAGCCATAAAACACAACAAATGATGCCCACTAGGATATTTTTCCCAACATTCATCTTGGAATAAATGTCCCTTTCCCATGGTCTTATTTTACCTTTATTAACTTTTATCACATGAACTTTTAACTCGGGGTTATTACAAGAATAGGAGTCATGGAATGGTTTTTTGCATGTTTTCCAATAATGCAAGTAGAACGTTGCTTTAAGTTACTAGGAATAGTTGGAAGACTAGAAACACCATTCTTCTTCATCAAACACAAACCATCATAATTAATATGTCGAAACCTAACATGCCATAGAAGACTTAAAGATTTTGTACCTTCATTATGTTGAGGGAAATGAGTTGAATGTTGTGCAAAAGATGTGGTTGTCCCCTTTAGCTTCAGTAGCCTATCTTCATCCTCTCCAATCATCACGGCCTTGTTTTTGTAAGTCCTCCTTATCTCAACATTTCCATCAAAAATATGAATTTAATTTCCTTGTTCTCGAGCATGCACAAGGGATAACATGTTCCTCTGCAACTGAGGAAGATAGAGAACATCATATAGGACAAAATCTGAAAGTCTGCGGAGCTTGAGTCTTATTGTTAAAATCCATGAAGACTTGAGACTAGACCTGTCAACAAAATATACTAGCCATCTATGTTTTCATCAAACTCTTCAAAAGCTTCTCTGAAATGTCATGTGGCAAGTGGCACCTGTGTGCCATATGTCTCTCCAAGAATCGGATGCAATTTTAAATGCATTCTCATGCCAACCAATATTATAGTGATCAACAACATAGTGGGTAGATTCTGGTGCATTACCTTTTTCTTATTCTAGAGCTTTGTCTTTTTTTTATTGTTCATTGATTTTCGCCCATGGAATTCTACATGTTTTGGCTTCATGAAATTTTCTTCCACAATGGACACAGTGTAGATCAGGTATGTCTGTCTAATTTCGTCTACCCCCCCTTCTGTTGAAGAAAGTGTAAATAGGTTCGGTCTTCATAATGACACATGGCAATGTTAATGATGTAATTTGTATCTAGGAAATTATTTTGAAAATTTTTGTCATGGGTTTCATGCTCAAAAATTGTTTTAGCAGCTCTCATTGTGAGCTCTAGGCTAGGTGATAGGTTTGTGTCATTAATGTAAGTATTTACACTTGTAAATGTATAACAAGTTGACTCCAAGATCAAGGGTAGAATCATGTGGAAAGACTCCTCCGAGTTCAAGAACAAATGGCTAGTAAAAGTCTCCTCCAAGAGAAGATAAAAGAGGTAATATATTTTTGGCCTAAATATATATTTATATATCCATTCATGTCAAATCTATCTCATATTCAAGTCGGCTTAAAAGAATGCTATGCCGGCCTAATGAGTAGCCCTTAACACTATAAATAAGGGTCTCCTCTTATATTCGGACACACACTCAAGATCAATCTAGATCACCAATCAATGCAAAGAAGATTGTCTTTGGGTGCAAGGTAAAGGAGAAGATCAAGGAGCCACAAGGAAGTCTATTTTGTCATCTATAACCACAGGAAGCTCTTACACACATGCGAGGCTAGGGCGTCATTCTATTTTCCCTCATTGTCAAGTAAAATATTTGGTCTTGGGTCTATTTGAAGAGCAGATGTGTGCGAAGAAGGGTTACTAGTGGAGCGAAGGTTTAGGAGGGCTAGAAGAGCCCTAAACCTCCCACACATGCGAAGGTGCATTTCATCATTAGGGTTGTGCTATAGTCCTATGTCATCTTCATGATACAAGTTAATTTGAGGTCAAAATAATTCGGTTGTGGGCCTAGAAGGAAGCTCCTAGCATAGTGAAGCAAGGAGGAGGTTACTAGACCAAGCAGCTCACTCATGCATGGGAAGATAGAGACATTTTCAAGTCTGCTATAAGGGTTATTGATCAGATCATACCAAGGATGCAAATCACCTTGGATCAAGTCTAGCGTTGAGAACAAAAGTTGAGCAAGTGTACTACTTTGGACAAGTGGATTTTGAAGGAGGAATGAAGAGGAAAGATACCTCTTCCATCTACAGGTGCAGATCTGATCCATGGAACATCAGCTCAAAGGACAATAGTAGAAAAAAGTTCTAGTCTTGATCTTGGAGTCAACTTGGTCAAAGGGTGTTTGTATTGGTCTTGGAAAAAAGTTCAAGTGAAGATTCTATACGAAGAATTACCGTGGGTTTTCCTCCCAGGTTTGGCAAGAGGTTTTTGCTCTAACTGCTTCCTATGTCATGTGTTACTATTCTTTTGTTCATTGTGCATGATATTTGGTTGATGAAGTTAACACTCATACATATATAAAAATGCTTGTTTGAATAAGGAAAAGATAAAAATGCTTCACAAGCAGTTATCTAAGAAAGAGAAATCATTAATATATCAAGACCTCAGATTTCTCAACATGGTATCATAGGGTTGGTAGCACATCAAGGAAAGGCTGATAAAGAACATTCAAGAAGAGGCAAGGAAGTTTAAGTTAAAGGAAAAGCTAGATTCATATCCACATTCTGAAACTCCAATGAAAGAAAAGACAAGATCGATCATTCGGGAAAATCTATAAGAGGAAGCTCTTCAAGAATCCTCTTATTTCAGCTGAAGAACATATCCTCAAGGATAGTCAAGCTTCCTCAAAGACAACAATCAATAGTCAAGCTTCCTCAAACTCATACAAGGCAGCCATCAAAATTCAAGCTTCAAGGATCATCACATCAAGTAAGTGTCTTATTTATTTGAGCAAAACTAATCATGAAAAAGATGTATTCTTGCAAGGAAAGCAATAAGTTAGTTGGAGTTGCCATTTTCCTTGCTTGGAAAAAGAGAATTGACCTCAATTTGAAAGAACAAGAAGTTATTGATTATATACAAAAGAAAATTGTTGCTCCTACTGATAGTCAAGAATTGGCTAACCATAACAAGAATGAAGTGAGAGCTCAAAAGATTCTCATAGAATCTATCAAAGACTCTCTGATTCCTTGTGTAGCCAATCTTGAAATAGCCAAGGAAATTTATGACAAATTTATAGATTTATTCTCTGTCATCACTGCAGGGGAAGTGACCTCTCTAAGGAATGAGTTATACAAGATGAAGATCAACAAAGAAGAAGGTATAGATCCATATTTCATAAGGGTCTATGAAATAAGATATCAGTTGCAGGAACAAGGAGAAATCATGTCTGATCAAGAGAAGACTACAATAGTGTTGAATGCACTACCTGAGGAGTGTGGAAAATTTATAGCCAGCATATGGGCTAATAAGGAGGCATCCTCAATCAATGATTTGAGGGAAATATGCAAAGTGGAAGAAGCCCAATTAAAGGCCAAGGAAGATATTGCAGTTGGATCCAAGGAGCAAACATTTGCTTCCAGGTTCAAGACAAAGGGAAAGTTTGGAAAGTTTGAGAGATATAGTCAACAACAAAACCCAAGAAAGACATATCAAAGATTCAATGCTTTGAATGTCATAAATATGGACACTACCGAAGATATTGTCCCAAGCAAAAGAAGAATGGAAAGAGGAAACATGAAGAAGTGCATTTCGCTCAGGAAATGCAAGACAACAAAAAGAAGTCGAAGAAGGGGGAGCCACAAGACCTTTATTATGATTAAAAGATCACCTCCTATTTTCTTTCATAGGTCCTAGTTAGTAGATTGCATAGAATTTAGTGACATTTTTTGATTCATGAACATTCTTATGTGTTGTGTAAGTAACTCTTTTAAAGAATGAACTAATTATGTGTTATGGGCCATCCATGGATGAATAATTGATGAATGAGGATATGTTGAATCCTCTAGAAATATTTTTAATGGTTATGATTAATGTAAATTGTATGTAAGGATTCTAGGTAGAAATGAAATTGAAATTGCTATGTGTAGGAAATTCTAAGATGAGAACACTTTGGTTCTCCAAATCTTTGAAGAATTTTTACAAGCAAATATCCTCTATAAAGAATCCAGGTTAGAACGATGGTACCAAGAGAACCTATAAGGATCCATTCAACTCTGTTGCAGGTCAAAGATCCCTCAAGAAGTCTGCTACAAGAATCATAGTATGATACAAGACAAGTGAGGTATGTACACCTTTTTTTAATATTATAATATCATGTCATATGGTTGCAGGTAGCATGGATCAAGCATGATCAAGAGAAAAAGGATCTCCTCCTTTGAAAGGCTTAAAGGTGAAATCAAAATAATATGTCCTCATATGGAGCATGAGGTAGTTGACTAAAATTAAGGAACTCTGATTGGAAGCCCCTGGGAATGAAAGGTGTGAGGATGGTAGAGATCGTGAAATATGCAACCATGATGAAGGCAGTCAACATCCAGAGAACCAAGAAGATTTGACAAGGAAATCTACCAGAAATATATGGAGACTTTGATAGAAGTCTTAAAAGATGAAGACCCTTGACAATAGATATCTTTGGGAGATGTGTCAACATGTATGCAAGGTGTTAATACCTACAAGGAGATGTCACTAGGAAATGCCATCACCATAAAGGTAATATGTGATTTGTTTTTGGTTTCTGAATTTTTGGATAAGTCTGGGTATGTGTGCAAGGCCATGGTAAGAAGAGTTGTTAAGGATGTCACAACTATGTACCTCATGGTCTAGAGCAATCACTGCAGAAAGAAAGGTGGAGCTAGATGGCCCTTTGAAGAAAGCCCCAAATGCAAATCCAAGGAGGATACTTTCCAGGAAAGAAGGAATGACATGATGAAGGAAAGTGATGGATGGTTGAACCCTACATATGAAGAAATTGATGACATCAAGGTGTTGGATCATCGGTCAACTAGAAGACCCTATAAAGTACTGATGATAGAGTCTCTGTTTAAGAGGGAGCTCTAGAAAGTTCCTATGAGTAAAGGAACATGAGTAATTTTCTGAGTAAGGAGAAACTTGGAATTCATCCTTGGTTAAGAGGGAGAGTTACACACAACATTCGTATCTTTAGTTTGGAAGAAAGAATGGAGGATTGTGTAATCATCTGGCATCCAACACTCTTTGAGGATGTGGTAGGAAATCCAAGATAAGAGTGGGCAAGAGGATTGATATCCTTGAGGGATGGGAACCCAAGATTAGAATAGTCCTAGTAGGGCATACTCAGAGAACACCCAGATGGGTATGACCCTAAGAGATACAATGATGATGTGTGTCTATCATTCATTTTCCTCACCAAGATTGTGTGCTTTTTTTTGAGTGAGAGATAGAGTGGTTAGTCAAGGCCTTGCTATATAAAACAATGTTGGTTGAAATGATGCTATAACAGATGGATCGCAAATTTGATCTTCTTATGAGAATTCTTATGTGAACTTAAAAAATTGTCCAAGTACCATGTATGTATGAATACCTCCCTAGTTAAGAGGGAGTGTTGAATAAAGTGTAACTAGGTTCAGTAATTATAATGACACGTCCCAATGTAAATGATGTAATTTGTATCTATCAAATTATTTTGAAAATTTGAGTCATGGGTTTCATGCTCAAAATTTGTTTTAGTAGCTCTCATTGTGAGCTCTAGGCTAGGTGATAGGATTGTGTCATTAATGTAGGTATTTACACTTGTAAATGTATAACAAGTTGACTCCAAGATCAAGGGCAGAATCATGTGGAAAGACCCCTCCAAGTTCAAGAACGAATGGCTAGTAAAGGTCTCCTCCAAGCAAAGATAAAAGAGGCAATATATTTTCAGCCTAAATATACATTTATATTTCCATTCATGTCAGCTCTATCTCATATTCAAGTCAGCTTAAAAGCATGTTATGTCAGCCTAGTGAGTATCCATTAACACTATAAATAAGGGTCTCTCCTCTTCTATTCAGACACACACTCAAGATCAATCTAGATCTCCAATCAATGCGAAGAAGATTGTCTTTGGGTGTGAGGTAAAGGTGAAGGTCAAGGAGCCATAGAGAAGTTTGTTCTATCATCCATAACCGCAGGAATCTCTTCCACACGTGGGAGGTTAGGGCATCATTCTATCTGCCCTCATTTTCAAGGAAAATATTCGGTCTTGGGTCTATTTGAAGAGAATATTTGTTCGAAGAAGGGTGACTAGTGGAGTGAAGGTTTAGGAGGGATAGAAGAGCCCTAAACCTCCCACACATGCGAAGGTGTAGGTCATCATTAGGGTTGTGTTACAGTCCTATGTTTTCTTCATGATACGAGTTAATTTGAGGTCAAAAGCATTCGATTGTGGGCCTAGAAGGAAGCTCCTAGCATAGCGAAGCAAGGAGGAGGTTACTAGACCAAGCAGCTCACTCACACATAAGAAGATAGAGACATTTTCAGGTCCATTTTAAGGGTTATTGATCAGATCACATCTAGGAAGTAGATCACCTTAGATCAAGTCTAGCTTTAAGTACAAAAGTTGAGCAAGTGTACTACTTTGGACAAGTGGAGTTTGGAGAAAGGAGGAAGTAAGAGGAAAGTTATATCTTCCATCTACAGGTGCAAATTTGATCCATGGAATAGCAGATCAGAGGACAACAGCAGAATAAAATTCTAGCCTTGATCCTGGAGTCAACTTGGTCAAAGGGTCTTTGTATCGATCTTGGAAATTCTGTCAATTGAAGATTAAATAAGAAGAATTACCGCGGGTTTTCCTCTTAGGTTTGGTGAGAAGTTTTTTCCCTGGCTGCTACCTATATCTTGTGTTACTGATCTTTTTTTATTATGCATGATAGCTGGTTGATGAAGTTAACACTTATACGTATATAAAAATTCTTGTTTTAGTAAGGAAAAGATAAAAATACTTCACAAGCAGTTATCTAAGAAAGAGAAATCATTAATATATCAAGCCTTCAGATTTCTCAACACCTTCGTCTAAAGTTCTTTCTCCCACGTCCTCTTTTGTTGTTGTCTCCTCTGGAAAAATATTTATTTCCTTTTTGGGAAACACATATTGTTTATTCAGTGAACTATGATGCTTTCTTCTTCTTCCTAAAAGTTTTTTTCTCTTTCTGTAACCTTCTTAACCAAGGTGTTGAATGTTATGTTTTTCATCTGGCCACTCAGTTGCAAAGATTCAAGGTAATGAAAGTAGGTAGGATAGAGGGCCTTTATGAAGGTTGTGAGAGGAAGAGTGATATTTACTCTAGAGGCATCTATGTTATGCATTATATCTTTGCTTTATGAAGTCAGTGCCATGGGGTCATCATTTTTCAACTCAAGATTAAAAAGATTCACAAGAAGTTGTATGAGTTATAATTCTGAATGAGAATCATAAAGGTCCTTTAATTTATTAAATGCACCATATGCATTAGTAAATAAACAAAATGTTTTCTTACATCCTCATTCATTGTAGCATTGATGAGGGAAAATGTTTTCTTGTCCTTTCTCTTCCAAATGGAAAGTCCTCTGGTAGACGTGGGCTTGACTAGTGTTTCCTCCTTTGGCTTCACTTTTGATTCGTTATCATCATCATCTTTTTCTGCGACTTCTCCTTCGCATACTCCATCCCATAACTCATTAAAGATGAGTGTGCTCTTTATCTATCCAAGCCATTCTTCGTAGTTTTCTTTACCATTCAAAATGACGCCAATGATGGAGTTTAATGAGTGATTTTTTTCTTGAACAATTTCGACAAAATCTCCAAATTCAGCGACTCTACCTTGTAGAATTGTATTCTTCTTCCATATGTCAAGTTTAAAAATCAAAATAACATTAACAAAGACTTTAAAAATATGTCTCGTGTAGGTTTATTTGGCCACATGGGAAGGTGTGTTTCAATCATTTTGGCTTACATTCACTTGCTATTGAATTTGAATAACAACCAAAAAGGCATGACTTAAAATGAGCATACCTCTTAACTATCGGCATTAATAATCAGCCATACATAACTCAACATCATGCTACTAGATGACACTTTATTTATGTGGTCATAAACCAATCCTTCTCTTCACTCATCTACAAACTATTCTAATATGAACATTTCTCGAAATCATACACACTGCCTTTTGGATCTTAGTAAAAGCCCTCACCACAAACTAAAATTTGACTAGACCATATTTGCATTCATGCTCGATAAGCAACTATAACCTATTACATGATAAATCATTTCAATAATAGATGGTTTGATTTGTTAAGAATGGCCTCTTGAACAGAGACTTGTGAGTCTACAAAATTCTCTAGAATGTGGGCATATCATGCCTTTTTTGAAATTCAAATTTGTGTAAGAGACAAAATTTGTATTCAACCCTATCATTCGGTTTAGTTGGTGCAAAGGAATAATTCAAAAGAAAGGCAAAATGTAGTTCTAAAGACAAGATTCATTGTTTCCATTTGAGTTCCTACTTATTCTTTTCTTTTCAAATTATATTCATGTAGTCATTTATTTCCAATTGAAATTATATGGTTGAAAAAATGCCAGGAGGTTGTGAATACACGAAGATCTCCAAAAACATTTACATACCCATTCTTAAAACAATATAGATGTGACTATTAAAAAATTGGCAAGTTAAAGAAGCCTATACTTGAACTTGAGCTAAGTGCATGCAAAAGGCAGCAGGAAGATAGGAAAAAGTCGTTGATACTATAATATAAATAATGCTATAGCAAGAACAACAGGCAAGAAATTTTCTTGTTGCAGTAGCGTAAGCGAAGGGGGATGCTTAATTGACAAGTAATCGGAGTGTATTGTATTGAAAAAGAGAGAGAACGACCATTCCAAACACAATGAAGAATCAATGAGGCTTGACCTACGTACGGTGTTAAATACTCAGCAAAGAAACATGGAGGTTTGACCTGCATATGGTGTTACATACTCAATGAAGAAGCATTGTCTACACAAGTGATCCACCATGCCTCCATTGTGCCTAGTTAAAAATAATGAATAAAAACTTTTGGTTAAAATTTATTAGGTGTAAAATTAAGTGATGTATTGGATATTTGTAATGGATTTTTGGTTGTGAAAACTAACATCCCACACATTTCGCATGAAATAAATATCTCTCATTTCTTAATGAATATGCATTGGAGCCTTTTTCACAATCCTCAGTTTGACATGGTATCAGAGTTGAGTGCTCTTGTGTTTTCCTTGTGCTTTTTCCCTCGTTTTGTTCATTGAACATGAATATGAACATGTTTTTCTTCGATCTAACAGGGGTTTATATCTCCAATGAAGTCTAATTCCCATCACTGGAATGGAGCATAAACTTTGATATGCTTCAATGGTATACATTTCAGCTTCTGTTTTCCCACAAATATCTGGCATTCTAGACAAGCTCTAATAATAACCAACTCTTAAAATATTGTACGTTGTGACCTTCCATGCTTGATGACCTCCACCTATTCCACGGTGAAATTCTGATATGATCTCTTATGTTTGATCTTCAATGACACAAGTAATCAAGATGTCGGTGGGGCCCTTCTTCTATAGGCCTTCAGCTATAATGCAATAATTGATTTCTCTTCATTTTAGGGACCAATGTTTGGCTTTGGGCATCTTAAGAGGACATTGTAGATTCTACAAGAAGAAGATTATGTCTTGATACCAAATGGAATTCTAGAATTTTGAAAGGTCGTTAGGGAAGGGTTCTTGTGGATTCATTCCTTCCAGTGGGAAGGGTTCTTATGGATTCCTCTCTAC
Source organism: Pinus taeda (assembly GCA_000404065.3). Taxonomy (NCBI): domain Eukaryota; kingdom Viridiplantae; phylum Streptophyta; class Pinopsida; order Pinales; family Pinaceae; genus Pinus; species Pinus taeda. Next base: position 107,705 of record APFE031029177.1, read on the forward strand.
TGGGACGAGAGGTTCTTGTGGATTCTCTCCTCCGGGATGGAGGGTTCTTGTGGATTCTCCATGCCTAAAGAAGGAAATTCTTGTGAATTATCCTCTTCATAGGTGTTGCAAAGATTTTTACTGGTACACATCTCAAGTGTTGTATGATTTGACTCGATAAGTACTTTAATCAATGCTTGACCTTTCAGAAGCTTCATAGGTTTGATCTCCATATCGTACTACTGAAGCTTGGTTATCCATTTCCCTCGTCTACCATAACTATCTAGTTGTGTGAGAATCTCGTTTACTATTTTTAATGGCACGTATGATATTACTTTTGAATGCAAAGTATTCTCTAGAAGCTTTGAATTCCTCCACCATAGCATACACATGTTTCTCTAGAATGATATATTTCAGCTCTGCATCTCTGAATTCACAGCTGAAAAATGATATGGATTACTCATACCCTTCTTGATTCTTTTGCAAGAGGACTACAACTATTGTATGCTCGGATTAAAATGAGAAAATTTGGAATTCCTTTGAAAAATATGGACTTACTAATACTAGTGCTTCCATAATAGCCTTCTTGATCTTCTCAAAAGATATGTGAGCCTCAGGTGTCCATCTTACATCATTGTTCCTTTTTAGCATACTTGTTATGTACTTGAGAAGTTATGCAGAATTTGTGATAAATATGCATAGGAAATTTATCTTCCCCAAGAATAACTAAATTCCTTTTTATTCCGACATAAAATTATCTTCAATATAGCCTCTACTCTTTCTGGACCAATCTTGACACCATCCTTAGAAGCTATATGTCTCAACAATTTTCCTTCCTACAAAGAAAAGAATGATTTCTCGGGGTTCAAGAAAAGGTCGAACTTTCTACACTTTAGGAATGTTTGTCCAAAATTTTCCAAATGCTCTTCATCTATCTTTGTGAATATTGTCATGTTTCCAAATAGATAACTATGAACTTATCTATTTTACCGACAAAAAATATGTCCATAGCTCTTTGAAATGTCACTCCCGCATTCATCAATCCACAAGGCATTTTGTCGTACATGAATGTGCCAGATGTTGTTCTGAATGCAGTGTTTTCTTTATCTATTGGATGCGTAGCTATTTTATTGTATCCTAACTCATCCATCATTTATATTCTTGAAGCTTCTATCACCTTTTATAACAAATGATCCATCTTAGGCAATGGGTAATTGTCCTTTAGAGAGCTTTTGTTTAAATTTATGAAATTCATGCATAACCTAATATCATCGTTCTTTCTAACATGCATCATGTTTGCAACCCATTTATAATATCTCAATGGTACAATGATATTCCCATTCAATAGCTTCCTGATTTCCTTTTCTACCGTTGGTGGAAAAATAGGGTTAAGTCTCCTAAGCTTTTGAACAGAAGGCTTAGAATTTTCTTTCAATAGTATTCTATGTTGTATTATGGGCATACCATATGTTTTCAAATATTCATAAATCCATGCAAAAACATCATTAAATTTCTTAAACAACTCAATTTACCTTTCTTTAAAAGTGGGTTCCAAACACTTTGCGATTTTTAGCTTTTGTGGGTTCTCCTATACCTAAATTGTGTTCCTCGACGTTCTCACCTACCGGCTGAAATGCAAGTATGGTGGACACGTCATTATGATCAAATATTTGTTCCAACGGGACCAATCCCTTTGGGATGAAGTTATTCTTTAGCGGTATCACTTCATGACCTCCAATTTGGTTCAGAAATTCGAGAATATCTTCTTGTGATTCTACCTCCTCATGATTTGTCTCTAGAGTTGGGCCCTCATTATCTATTTTAATGGCAAAGAACTCATCCACTAATTCCAAAAATCTCCTTAGTTGTTCAACATTCTCAAAAATTTGCTAACACTTGATATTATCTGGGATAGACATCATGTATCTCATCTCCACTTCATATTTCAATTTTGGTTCATGAGGAGTCTTGAATGTGTTGGTCGTTGTTTCCAATGCATCTGCATATTGATTTTCTTCCCTGCATATAGATGTAATATTAAATGCATCAAAGTAATTTTCAATAAGATCCCATACTTCATTTCAGTGTGACCTCATTCTAGGGTGTTTGATAGTATAAATGTTTTTTATTTGTAGTACTACCATCTCCGAATCACCAAAAGTCATGATGTTCTTCACTCCCATCTTCCTTGTTGTTTCTAATCCTAGAATTAATGCTCCATATTTAGAAACATTATTTGTGGCATTGAACTCTAGTTTACATTATAGGGGAATGTTTTGACCTACATGAGGTACTAAGAGCACTCCTACCCATGTTCCTTCTTTGGAGCATGCTCCATCGAAGTGCAACTTCCAAACTGAATACAACTCATGTTGCTACTCAGCCTCAACAAGTGGTGGAAGTTCTTTCGTCATGGCTTCGGGATTGATGGGCAGGCTATAATAGCCCATGGAATCTTTTATGACATATAGAGGTAGATTCTTTGATCTCTTAGAATCTCTTACAACAACATATAAGAGTTTATCCTCCCTATATAATCCTCTCTCCTGGCCCCCAAATATAGGTATGGTCACATAAGATAAATCCATTTGCAAGGTTCCACCCAATTTTCTGGCCCAGAACCTAAAAACTAACATACCATGGGTAGCTAGAATATCGGCGACCACTATGTCCATAATTAAGCTCTTGTTGAGTATTTGGGTAAGAGAGACAACTAAATCATTAATGAACCAAGGAATATTACCCTTCTAGAGTCGAATGAATAAAGATCATGATATGGTTTCGTAATATCCAAACCTAGCTCCACTATGACTGACTTAGGCATGAGGTTATGGGATGCTCCTAAATCCAACATGCAGTTGTGGAGAAACTTCATATGAACATTAAGGGTGATGTAAAATGGAGGACTATTATCATCTTTTTCTTCTACATGTGGTCCACATTCGACATTGGGATGATATTCTTAAATGTTCAAAGTATCATTATGCAAAAATACTTTAGTTGGATTTATGAGTTTCTGTAGGTGAGGTTGATACATTGAGTTCTAAGCTAGTTCTAATAGTGGTATTGATACCTTTATCTTGCTAAGTTCATGTTCCAAGTTAAAGAGTGGAGTTGTGTTTCTTTCAGCCTATTTGACTGGTTGAACTAGTGGTTGAGACAACATGGGATCTTGTTTTTTATGCCTTTCCTGGCTCGGGCTTGGGTTCTCTTCAAATTTTCAAGAAGCAATTGATTCACATCAGGGGTTGGTTATGAATCAAGTAGAAGTGTGGTAATTTTAGTCTAACTAACCGCCCCAACTTCTCTGCTTGGCATGGAACATAAGTCATAGTTTCTCCTAAGTTCTACCAGTATTGTGTCTCTAATTCAATGATATTGAGAAGCAAGGATCTCATAGTTATCGTATGGGTTGTATGCCTATTGTAATGTTAGAGAGTTTGTGTAGTCAATTTGTATGATGTAGAAAGTAGGGCTCTGGTCTCCTGCCCAATTTATTTCTTCGTCTTTGAATAAATTCATCAGAAAACTCGTCTATTTGAAAGATCAAATATCTTCTCATGGGGGTTTTATTAGTTGATCTTTGGGTCTCCTTTATCTATTCATTTGTTGAGGATTGAAAGGCCTATGAACGAAGGTAGGGTTTTGTGGTGGTTGTGTTTTATTTTTGGTTAGTCCTTCTTATTGAAGCTTAGCAATCTTGTTGGAAAAATTCTTGTTCAATCTATTCATTTCTTCAATTTTTTCTTCAGATGTGCCATTATTGTATGTAGGATGTTCAAACTCACCTTTTATCTTCATTTTGCCTTTATATTTGTTTCTTCCCTTCTCTTTCTCCATGTCATAGTTCTCATAGCCAGTTTCAAATCCTTGTAGTTAACCTATGGCAATTAGGTTTCCTTCTATTTCAATTGTGTCAAATTACATATCTAATAGGATTCTAGATCCCCTCTCTCTCAACATGATGGAAATATCAAGCTCAAAAGTAGCATTGTAACTTGTTGAGAAATGGTAACAAGAAATTCCAGTTTAATTTGTCCTTGAATTAAACTACGAATTAAAATCGAATTTTATTCTCATATCAACTTGTAAATAGTTAATTAAGTTCAATTAACTTAATTAGCTTAGGAATTTCGAGTTGAAAGTCTTTATGTAATCATGTCTATGTTCTCCCTAAATTTTCAGGGTTCAGGATGAGTTTATTTGAGTTGTAATTAGATAACTCAATTTGACTGAGTTATAGACAATTAAACTAGTTCTATCTATTTGTGGAACTAGTAGAGGATTAGTAGTGATTTGGTACACTAGTGCATCCTCAAGTCCTACCCGAGCTAACTGAAAATTCCCTCATGAGAAACTCATGCATGTCAGTTTAGAGAAAGACCCAGTTGAGCCTAAAGTGCAGGAACAGTGTACTATGAGTTGTATGATGATCTAAGTTGTATAGGTCATTCATGCAATCGAAGAAGGACATAGTTATGGATTACATAGTTATGGAGGAAGGATTTCCCAATTAAATATGGGTTGATCCTCACAGGAATTGCGCAAGGAAATAGGAGCTTAGCAGATAGCAGAATTGGCTAAGTGTTGGCTAGAGTGGGCTTGTTAGGCAGAGATTTGATCATACTTGTGCATGAATTGTTCTAGTGAGAACAAGCTTTGTATTATCACTAAGATTTATTATTAATGCAATAGATAGTCAGAGTTCTGAGTAGTGGCTTTCCCCAGAGAAATTATTGTGTTATGTGCCATTGTTTATCTTCCTCATCTCGATTATTGTTTTCATCGATCTATTGGTTTCCACTATATGAGAGTAGAGTAGATTATTGTCTTGTGTTTTAGGACATTACATGAGCTACTGAATCTATAAGAAAATCTACATGGCACTGGAGCTGAAGACAGTATACTAGAGGAGATTTCAAGGTTTTGACTTTGGGGTTATAGGTGAAATTCGAATTTGCAAATCATACTTCAGGATTGGCAGATGGCTTTCTATGGTTTGAGGCTCGAGTATGCCTTGGAAGGAAGCTCGAATTATATAGCCTAAAAGGACAGGATGGAGGCAGTGTTGGAGGATAATGGCCTCAAGGAATTCATTAATGAAGACATTCCTAAGCCACCAACATCGGATGTTGAAGATCTGGCCGAATAGAAGTAATGTGTGGCGAATGCGAAGGCGAGGCAGATAATCCTTGAGGGAGTTCGCGACCACATTATCTCAAGTCTCCATGGCAAGCAAACTATGTATGCTGTGTGGAAAGCATTGGCGGAACTATTCTAGAATAGCAGTGACCATAGGAAGTTGGCACTGAAAGATAAACTTCAAAAAATCAAGATGGACAAAAGTGAGACCATTCTAAAGGACTTGACCAAGTTCGCTCACTATCGTGATGAGCTTGGAAGTGTTGGAATAATTGTCGTCAGGTATGGTATGGTGAGCCTAGATCTCGTAGGTGTTCACAAAAGTTGGAATAGCTATCGAGACTTTGTGAATGGGAGGGAGAAACTGCCAAATTGGGAACAATTGTGGTCAAAATGTATGTGGGGGGGGCTCAGAAGGAACACCAGAGATGGTTCCTCATCTGAGACTGATGATGAGGAAAATTGTGCCTTAGTAGGTAAGGAAAAGAAGGGGAAAAGGAAAGCGTCCCATTCCAAATCAAATTCTTGCCATGGCTAAGAAGAAAGAAATGTTGAAAGTTAAGTTCTTTGTCATGAGATGGGATATTTTGCTACAAATTGTCTGCTCAAGAAGTCCAACAAGAAGTCCTCAGAAGGAGCGATAGGTGAGGATTTGGCCTCTCAATTTGAATTGGACTTTACTCTCATTGCATGCATGGTGTCATCAATGATGGGTTGTGTATGGTACCTTGACAGTGAAGCTTCAGTCCACATGATTGGTGACAAGGAGTTTTTTAGTGACCTAGAGGAGAAGGATCTCCATATCCATATCGATATGGGTGATGACAAGAGGTATAGTGCTACAGGATTGGGCACGGTTACTTTGTATAGGGAGCATGGTGCTTCTCTCACCTTGAGAGATGTTATGTATGTGCATGGGTTGATGAAGAACTTAGTATCGGTCACCATGTTAGAGGATAGAGGCTATGATGTGGTCTTTAGCAAAGGAAAGGTGTTCCTTCGACACATAGCCACAGGTCAGGTAAACAAGATAGGGATTCGAGTTAAGAATCTCTATAAATCGGAGGTAGAGGATTGTGTTTCTTTGAGCATGAAAGAAGAGATGGTGCAGAGCTGAGACGTTGGCGAGTTGTGGCACAGGCGATTGGGTCACTTGCATCATGGGGCTTTGAAAATCATGAAACTGATTTCTATTGGTCTTCCCAAAGGTACGCTAGAGCAAGTTGATACATGCAAGGGTGTACTTTGCAAAAATACACCAAGGCTTCCTTTCATGGCAAAGACAGTCGAGCAGAGGTGATTCTAGATCGAGTCCATTCAGATGTGTGTGGACCATTCTCGACATCATCCACCACCAAACACATGTATTATGTTATATTTGTTGATGACTTTTCTCGTAAATGCTAGATATTTTTCATGCAGAAGGAGGATCAAACTTTCACAAAGTTTTTTGAATTTATAGCATTGGTTGAGAAAGATTCTGGCACAAAAGTTGAAGCTCTGAGAAGTGGTAACAGTGGTGATCATGTCTCAAATGAGTTTAAGAACTTTTCCGTAGCAGAAGGGATTAACCAGGAGTTGACGGCACCCCATAACCTACAACAGAATGGGGTGGCCGAAAGGAAGAATAGAAGAATGTAGGGGTAGCACAGGTGATGTTGCATGATCGGGGCCTACCCTACACTTGTGGGCTGAGGCATGCAATGTAGATGTTTATTTGCTGAACAGAAGCTTGCATCGGATACTTGGGATGAAAACACCAGAGGAGGCTTTCTCCAGTAAGAGACCAGATGTTTGTCACTTCAATATTTTTGGGTCATCGGTATATTTCCATGTGATCAAAGATGCACATAATAAGCTTGGGCCGACAACAAAGTTGGGGATATTTGTGAGGTACACTAATACACCTCACAACTAATGGGCATACATTTCGACTAGCAAGATGACAGGTTCGCAGGGATGTCAAGTTCGATGAGCAGAAGGCCATGCAAGTTTCCCTTGAGAGGGAGCTACAACTACATGTAGTTGAGGAGCCTCAGATTGATGTGGAGTAGCCACATGCAGAAGATCAGGGAGTGGAGACATCCACTTAGGTAGAGTCTTCCAGAGATGGGAGAAAGAGAACCATAGAGGCTGACAGGTTGTTCCATGATGCATGGAGAATGTGGGAGCACCCACATCTCAACGTAGGTAGAGGAGATCACCTAAGAGGTACATTGGATACATGGCTCTTATAAGTAGATTTGTTGAGACAAAGCCATCTTCCCTTGAGGAGGCAATGCAACAACTAGTTTGGGTTGATGCCATGGTGGAGGAGTATGACTCCATAATTCACAACAGTGTTTGGGATGTGGTCCTGAGACCGGAGGACAAGTCAATGGTGAGCTCCCGATGGCTTTACAAGGTAAAGCAAGTTGTAGATGGTGGTGTGGAGAAGCATAAGGCCAGGTTTGTGGCTCGTGGCTTTTCACAGGTAGAGGGGATTGACTATGATGAGACTTTTACTCTTGTTGCAAGGTACTCATCAATCATATCTATATTGTCACTATCAGCACAAATGGGTTGGAATATACATCAAATGGATGTAAAGATAGCCTTCCTTAATGACATGATTGAGGAAGTACGTAGAGAATCCTGAAGGTTTTGAGACCTTTGACCGTGTGTCGCATGTGTTCCGACTCAAGAGATCATTGTATGGGCTAAAGCAAGCACCCCGTGCTTAGTACACCAGAATCGATAATGATCCAGGTGGATATTGGTGGCCACTCACCTATTCCACCTAGACCCCTGAGTTAGTTTCATCTGTTTCCTTGTTCATTTCACCATTTATTATTTTTAGAAGTTTTTCAGGTCCTGAACTTCCAAAGCAGTTTTGACCCCCTAAAAGACGTTTTTTTGGGGTCCACGACAGGCCCATAGCCATAGGCAAGAGCCTACAACAAAACCTGTAGTACTCAGAGAGACATTCCCAATAAGGTATCGTACGCGCCAAACAAAGATAATATGACCAAATTATGACCCCGGGAAATTGGTTGCCCAACTAACCCCAACGAGGCCCACAAACTCTTGGTGTTACATCTCCTGGGGTTAGGGTTTTGGTTGTTTAGGGTTTTCTCATATTTTCCAATAATAAATAGGCCCTTAAGCCTCCTTGTAACATAGTTTAGAGGCATGTATTTGGTACATCCCTTCTCATAGATAAGCTACCATTGCCCAAGTTATCTTATTTCCATTCTTTTTGTATCATAGTTCAATATTTTTCTATTAATGAAATAAAGTGCTTTTCTACTGTATCTCTATGTTTATGATTATAATTGTAAGCTGTTGTGTTTTTTTTAAGTTCGAATCAGTGGTATTAGAGTGATTTGATTTTTCTATGTTTTTCTTTGCATGTCCCCAAAGAGGTTAGGGTATAAGGAGTTAGGGCTTGATCTGGTTGAGCCATTGCAAGATCAGCCTCGCAAAACCCGACGATCTCCCGTGGCAGAAGAAAGAAAGTCAAGGGGGCAGGAGATCCTTTCAAAATGTTTCTCGAGGAAGCCCTCGAGCGACATAGGGACACAATGATGGATAATTTTTCCCAGATCCTTCAACAACTACCCATGGGCGCTGCATCTTCATCCAGAAGTCACTCTGGAGGCACCATTCCTTTTAAGGTACAAGTTAACTTTGATATTCCCATATTCAAAGGCCTGATAGATGCAAACATCGTAGATAAATGGTTAAATATACTGGAAGGATATTTTTTCGTTCATGACTTTTCCAATCAGGAAAATATTACTTTTGCACTTCTTAAAGTCGCCCCATAGGTCAAGGATTGGTAGGAAATCTATTGTGAATAAAAGGACGAGAGTGAACCCTCGTTGTTTTCAACCACACCCACTTGGAATTATTTTTGAAACGCCATCAAGGAAAAATATTACCCTATCAGGAGATATGAAGACAAATACATAAAGTGGACCACACTATGGCAGGGAAGGGACCAATATGTACAAGAGTTCACAAATACTTTCCGTACCCTTCGCATGAAGCTGGGTATCAAGGATACTGAGCAACAATTTCTGCTCAAGTACCGCAACTATCTACAAAAGTACATCCAAGATGAGATGGAGTTCCTGGACATTTCCTCATTTGGCACAACATATTGGTATGCTATCAAGATTGAGCAGAAGTTTAAACAAAAGAAGAGGGACTTTGGATCTGTGAATCTGAGGCAAGGAAAAGGCACCCCCAAACCACATAACAAAGGACCAAGTCAAGGCCGTGCTAGCCAGGACAGCTCGTCGAAGCCGCAAGCAAACAAAAACACCTTGAAGACAAAGAAGGACATGGGAAAATGGTGTGAGTTCCATAAGAGCTCCACTCACAATACAAGTGAGTGTCGGGCCAAGAAATCATTGGTGGTCGAGGTGAAGGCTTCTGAATCAGACGCAGGTTCTAAATCTGAATCAGAACCTAATAAGGGAATTGACAAAGGGAAGCAGACCATTGATCTGGAGCCCAATGCCACCGTGGCCACCACCAAGATCCAGAAGATTGAGCCTAAAGATCAAGAGGAGGGGGAACGCCTCTTCCACTCATAGATGTGGGTGAAGGGTTCTCCAATGCAATTCATTGTCAAAAACGGGAGCCAAAAGAACCTCATTCAACAAATGACATGAAGCGGTTTGGCCTAAAGGCTATAGTACATCCATAACCATACACCATCAGGTGGCTTCACCAAGGATGAGATCTTCGTGTCAGCATCAAGCCCTTCATAGTTAAGATATTGTGTGGCATTGCTCCTCTTGAAGTTTGTGATGTATTGTTAGGACAACCATACTTGTGGAAGATGTTGTATATGAGTCTAGACCTCGCTATGTGATCATTACTTTGGCTAATAAGTTGTACAAGATACTGGAGGTAGCCCCACCTACCGCCATCTCTTGATCACTACAAAACAATGCAGTAAGATCATTTACTAGACCGAGAAACCTTATGATTCACCCCCAGGGCAAGAAGAAGGTTGTGGCCACAGCTTCCAGGAGGGCTCCTCTGCACAGCAGTAGCAGATGGACAAGGTCGTGGATGAGTACAGGGATATCTTTGCCTCACCCACAAGGGTACCTATGCACTGTCAGGTCAAGGACTCCATCGACTTGACCTCGGGGTGACGCTGCCCAATGGATTGATCTATCGATGCTCTATTATGGAGAACGATGAGATCAAGAGGTAGATTCAGGAACTATTACAGAAAGGGAACATCAGGCCAAGTTAATCACCTTGTGGGAGCCCTATTGTATTGGTACAGAAGAAGGATGGGACTTGGAGGCTTTGTATTGACTATCGGGCGCTAAACAAGATCATTGTCTGGAATAGGTACCCATTCCTGCAGATTGATGACCTTCTGGACCAGCTCAAGGGGGCCAAATATTTCAGCAAGATTGACTTGAAGTCAGGTTATCACCAAGTTCCTATAGAACCCTCTAATGTGTGGAAGAATGCCTTCAAATCCAAGGAGGGCCTTTTCGAATGGTTGGTCATGCCATTCGGATTGATAAATGCCCCTGCAACCTTCATGAGACTAATGGATGACATCTTGCGACCCTTCACCAATGCATTCGTGGTGGTGTATTTAGATGACATCTTGATCTTCAACTAGAGTTCAAAAGAGCACCTCCACCATATTCGACAGGTCCTTCAAACCCTGTTCCAACACAAGATATGTGCTAACTTGGAGAAATGCACCTTTGGCCTAACCCAGGTTCAATATCTAGGTCACATCATTGATGAGAAAGGTGTATATGTGGACCCATCCAAGATACAAGTCATTCAGGATTGGTCAGCCCCAACCACTCTAACAGAGCTCCGCAACTTTTTGGGTCTTGCCAATTTCTACCCTAGGTTCGTGTTTGGGTTCTCTCATATCACTTAGCCTTTAAGTCAAGTCACCAAGGGTGGAACGAAAACAATATTTTTTTGGTCAGAAACCCAACAACAAGCGTTCTTTGAGTTGAAGAATCGTATTTTTTCTGCACCAATGCTCAAATTACCATACCTGCAACAACCAATTGAGATTGAGACAGATGTCCCTGACAATGCTATTGGTGCAGTTCTTACTCAGCGTGGGCATCCAGTGGCTTACCACAGTGAGACACATTCAGACACAGTCCGAAAGTACCCCATTTACGACAAAGAAATGTATTCCATTGTGTAGGCATGCCGTCAATGGAAGGATTACATCTAGGGAAGGAAACATTCATCCACACAAAACACCAACCTCTACAATTCTTACATACACAAGGGAAGTTGCATAACAATCACCATCAGAAATAGTCCACATATTTGCAACAATTCCATTTTAACATTAAGTATAAGAAGGGAAGCACCACTAATGATTTGATTGCCTCAGCCAACCATCGGTCATGGCACTGATCAATGTTCTTGACTCCTATGGCCACGAGACATTAGGATGGTTGCATCTTTACAAGAGCAATCCAAAATTCAATAGCATATACCAGACACTCCTGGAAGGGAAGCAAATTCCAAATTTTCACCTTCAAGATGCACTATTATGCCACCTAGGACACATCTGTGTTCCTTCAACTAAGCGTGCCAAGATGATTTCAGAGGTGCACTACAGTCGGGTCACTAGACATTTTGGAGTAGAGAAAACAGTGGCGATATTGCAAAAGTAATTTTATTGGCCGAAACTTCGTCACGATGTTGGGAAGTACATTAGATCCTGCACAGCCTGCACCATTTCCAAACCAATCATCAAGAATTAAGGCATGTATACTCCTCTACCTACTCCTAGCCAACCTTAGGAATTTGTCTCCATGGATTACATGTTGGACCTTCCTTCTACTAAGCATAGAAACAATTGCATTTTCATGGTCGTCGGCAAATTCTCTAAGATGGCCATCATGGTGGCTTGCAAGAAGAGTATCACAGCAGAGGCCACTACTAAGCTCTTCCTTGAGGGAGTATGGCTAGACTTTGGGATCCCACGGTCCATTGTCTCAGATTGGGATAGCAGATTCCTGAGTGCATTTTGGTCAAGTCTCTGGCTGATGCTGGATAAAAAACTTACTAAGTCCATGGCTTTCCATCCACAAACTGATGGCCAAACAGAGGTTCTCACAAGATTATCGTACACATTTTGTGCATGTTCAACTCGAATCATCCACGTACGTGGGATGAAAGTCTCCCCTATCTCCAACACAGCTACAAAAGAGCTCTCCACGACTCAATAGGCCACATCCCCTTTCAGGTAGGGCTGAGATTTGAGCCATTATGCCCCATTGATGTGGCCATACCATTTGCATTCACTAAGGTAGATTTGGCTCATGTTCAGTCTGAAGCTGAAAGGGCTAACAACTTCATTGAGCACATTCAACAAATCTGCCAGCAGATCCATGATATATTGGACATAGCCAATTCTAAGTACAAGTAGCGCCATGATCAACATTGAGTGTCACACAAGTTCCAGGTGGGTGACAAAGTTTGGCTACATTTGCAGAAGGAGCGCCTTGTTGGACCCCACCACAAGCTTCACCCACTCTGATATGGGCCATACACCATCACCAAGGTCATCTGTAACAATGCCTTCGAGCTCAGCATCCCACTGTACCTTGGTCTACACCCAATGTTCAATGTAGATCGCCTTCGACCATACTTTCCACCATTGTTGGACATATCTGACATTGCAGAACAACTCACACAAACAGAGCTCAACCCGAACTGCATGGAACATGACACAACTGATCAGATCATGGACACATAGATCAAGAACACTCGCCAACAAAGGATACATCTATATTGAGTTGTCAAATTAGGCCAACTCCTTCACCAGCGCAAGTGGTTCACCAAGGACAAGGTTCAACAGAAATTTCCTCACCTCATGGAGGCTCTCCACGCAATGGGGACCATTGCTCCCTAACAGGGAGGAATAATCCAGGTGGATATTGGTGACCACCCCCTATTCCACCTAGACCCCCGAGTCAGTTTCATTTGTTTCCTTGTTCATTTCAGCATTTACTATTTTTTGCAGGTTTCCGGGTCTTGAACTTCTGGAGCAGTTTTGACCCCGTAAATGATGTTTTTTTTGGGGTCTATGGCAGGCCCATGGCCATAAGCAAGTGCTTGCGACGAAACCTATAGTACTGAGAGAGACCTTTTGTTAATTTTAGGTATGTTCTATGCTAGAGAAATTTATTTCAATTTTCACAGTTAACTCAATATCTTTTCTAGGTTAGCAATTGCATCATCATTAAAGTAAACTACAGAGAGAACATAAATATAAATCGCAGAAGACAAACCAAGACAAGAGGACACAAGATGTGGCGCCAGCCATGGATAAACCCCAATGTGGGGAAACCCTTGATCAATTCTCCTTTTATGTTCTTCAATAGTTCAGCAGAGAAAGAGAGAGAGATAGTACATTTACAACAGAATTCAACACTTTGAATTTCTATATCTGTATGAGATCAGTTGAAGACATGTTGCTTCAACTGATTCTCCAAGGTGACTCCTTCACCTATCATGGTGCTGCCTTTCATCCATTTGCTGCACATAACCGTGTGACACCATGTTGTACCGTCACAGTGTTGAACCTTGATGACTGAGCTGCTCTCATCTTCTCTCATCATCATGCTGCCCATTATGTTGCATCTTCCATCATCATGCAGCCCTATTCATCATCATTCTTAACATGCCCATCATGCTACATCTTCCTTCATCATTCCTTCCGCTGAGATCGTCACGATGCACATTCATATTAGTGTCATCGAGATCAAGTTTGTGAGATCATCTTTTATACCACAAGTCAACAAATCATGGCTTCCATAGGCTACTCAATATTATGATTCAAAATTGGTCAACACATTGACCCAATACACAACAACCTTGCCTCCAAATCTATTGTCCCACGCTGCCCTTGACTGTTCCTGGTTATGGCACTTTAGCACACTACAACAACCTTCAAACAATCCTTGAACATTCCTCAAATAGCCTACAATCCCTGCGGCCCACCTTAGTGTGATCCCTATGCTTCCATGCTAGAGATTAGGGCACAATACAACCCCAAAACAAACCCACGCAAGTGCTTTGTTGTGGTGGTATGGCCTGTGGCCTACCACATAGCCTACTTGTAACTTACGTTTTGCCCAAACAGAGTTCTCTTGCCCTTTCAATGTGCCACAACAGACCTGCCCTTATCCTTACCTAACTCGGCCTCCCAGCAAGTGTGAACGGACTTCAATACAGCTCCAAAAGGCTCCTACGCTGCCTCTTTCCCACATTGAAGTGTCCTCTGCCTGCAGCCCAATCTAAGGTAAGAAGTTTGAGTTCCTTTCTACGAATTAGGCATCTTCTTAACAATGATATGACCTACATATAAGAGTCTTCAAGAATTGTGTATAAGATCTCCATGATCAACATATAAGGTCTCACCATGAACAGTGTATAAGGTCTCTGTTTGCTGTGTAGATCATCCTCATAAGCTTGCGGCTTACTGTGGTTAGGGCATCACTACAGTTAGGGCATCATCTTTGGGCCAGCATATCTTCATTGTGCCTCTCCTTCACCAAAACCCAAAGACGTGGAGAGGAGGAGACTGCACATGAAGAGGATGTGTGTTCCAAATGATTTCAAGTCCTCTATATTTATACTCAAAAGTAGATGATGAATAGACATGGCTATTGGGCTTATGAGCCTACATAGGATGCTGGCCGACTTGACAATATGTGTTATGATACAAATAAATTCCTAACTTCATAAATATGTATCGGAATCGGATGATCTTTAGATCAATGCTACACCTCTCGATGAGAGGGATCCAATAAAAATATCAGCTGCCATAAATAAGATGACCCACATGGAGTTTGGCCCTAGTTTCCAATTGTAACACTCCCTCTCAACTAGGGAGAACTACATTTGTTGATCCATATATTCAACTGTACTATCTCTGCCATCAGTGCCATGCACTGCTCTGCTCTGCTCTGCTCTGCTCAGCTCTGCTCTGCTCAGCTCAGCTCTGCTCTACTCGACTCAACTCTGCTCAGCTCTGCTCTGCTGAACCATGAAGAAGAAAAATTGATCGAGAATGTGTCATACCATTCTCCACTGACCCAAAGTCAATCTCAGAGTGTGTACCACTGGTCCCAGACCAGTCCTCAACCGACCTGAAGTCAGTGTCATAGTATTTACCACTCTCACTGGTCCTAGACCAATCCTCTACTGACTCAAAGTCAATCTCAGAATATGTACCACTGGTCCCAAACCAATCCTCTACTGACTCGAAGCCAGTGTCATAGTGGGTACAACTCCTACAACTTGTCCCAGACCAGTATCATTGATCCCAGATCAATGAAGGTCATCCTAGCATAGGGAGTACGGTAGATACAACGATGCATCCATCGGTACTAATATGGTCCCTATCATCATTTCCCTACTCATTAATCAGATGAGAGGTACTTCCCATGAGTCCCAGACTGCATGGGTAGGATACCTCGACAAGAGAACTAATCATCCTGTCCACAGGAGAGCGAATCATCTTGTCCCACAAGAGAGTGAATCATCTTGTTCACAGGAGAGCGAATCATCCTGTCCATAGGAGAGAAAATCATCCTGTTCACAGGAGAGTGAATTATCCTATCCCACAAGAGAGTGAATCATCTTGTCCACAGGAGAGTGAATCATCCTATCCACAAGAGAGCGAATCATCATGTTCACAAGAGAGCGAATCATCCTATCCCACAAGAGAGCGAATCATCTTGTCCACAGGAGAGCGAATCATCCTATCCACAGGAGAGTGAATCCTCCTATCCTCAACTACCATGGAGAATAAATCATCCAGGCCCACAGGAGAACCAATCACCTTGTTCATCACGCACCACCAGGGAAGGGTGAGTCACCCTATGGTCGTATGTTGCTCCAGTAAGAACTGCAAGCCCCCAGAGCTCCCAAAGCTCAATGTATGCAACATGCAAGACCCTTTTACAAGGGTCTCTCGACGACTCCAAGTCGTTCTGGAAAATCACAATTTTGATCTTTCCCCAGGGGCTTTGACAAAGTGTAGCAACCTATACATCATCTCAATGTGATGGAGCCTCCTTGCTCATCGACTTACCATATCCCAGATATTTCAGTAGCTGATGTCTATCTACAGGACCAATCATCGAATACAGATTCCTCTATAATTGAATCCCACCTCTGGTTGTCACAGAGAATCACAGTGGTATTCATCATGTGTACAATTAGCTCACTTAAGAGCTACTACAACCATGCAGCTTCACACAAGATCATACTCGTAGCTATGTATTCGATCTCAGTAGTGCTTATAGCAACCGACTTCTGCTTCCTACTCATCCATGATATCGAAGTAGAATCCAAAGAGAACCAGCACTGAGAAGTGCTCTAGTGATCCTCCACATTGCCTGCCCATTCAGCATTCGAATAATCATGCAGTTTCATATTTTCGGCAGTGTATCTCAATCCATGAGAGATTGTGCCTTGAAGATATCTCAGAAGATTCTTGGCATCAATCTAGTGAGGCTCAACTAGATATGATCTCATCATGCTAACTGCAAAACATATGTCTGGACGGAAGTTCACCAAGAACATCAACGCAAATGGGTTTATGAAACTCAGAGGCATTTCCCAAATCTGGTCTAACATCACTACCATATAACTTCTGAAAGTTAAGATCCTTGAGGTAGTCATAGGCATGCAATTCACCATTCCACATCTGGAATACAAATCCCTCTTACTTCTGCAAGTGAGAGGATTTGCACCTGTTTGAAATAGGTCGTCCTCAGAAGGTGCTGGTATGGGAGGTCTATCATCCACAACCTTCGGATGGTTTGAATCGATTTCACTCCTAGTGAATCTCAGCTTCATCAGACAACTATTGATCCTCTCATACTATGCCCGGGGTGTTGTTCTTCAAGCCATAGAGGGATTTCTTCCACCTACATACGTGAGATTCCTGATTATCAATCTCAAACCCCTCGGGTTGTTCCACACCTGTGGATCTGCTACATGAGGGGAATGGTCCCCTTGTAAGATTTTCCTTCGGTACATCTCAGACATGTACTTTCATGCTCTTTTTGAATTTAGGCTTCCCTGTCACCATCTAACTCACATACCTCTGGTGCTATGTGTCAATGGACATGGTCCCCAGTGGACTTTTTGTAACTTGATACAACCCTGAACTCAAAAACATCTTGAAAATTCTATTTTCAAACACGTACCTTTCCATCGATGAGTGCCACCTTGAAATCTTAAACTTCCATTGCTAAAATGGACACCAGGTTCTTCTTGCAATCAGGTACATAAAAGAGATTTTGTAAGTGAATCGAGTTACCATCATTCAATTGAGAGGTAACATTCCCTACACCCTTTTTCCGAATAGGTGGCATCGACTCCAAGTATAATCCCACAATTGTTTCCTTCTCTACCAAATTAGAGAGTGCACTGTTCTATCCAATGAAGTGCCTTGAAGCACTACAATCAATAAGCCAGATTTCCAAAAAATCTGAAGGAGAGGACCAATCCAAGGTAACGCTTCTTTATCTTATTAGAAACAACATTTGATTCTTCATACCTGGGGTTCCTTGCTTTCTATGAAGAGTTGGCCGCTACCTGTCATTCCTTTGATCATTGAAGATGTCCCTGGAATGATTGGTAGGCCATTAGAAACTTCCTTTGCGCTTGTCTGATGATATTCTCTGCTTCGACTTAACCCTCGATGAATTTGAAGAGGGATGAGGAACCCATTGATCCTTTTGTCCTATCCCAACTGTCTTCAGTGATTTCTCTTTCACTCTTGCTTGGGCATTGTCTTCACCTCAGCTCTGATACCATGTTAATTTTAGGTATTTTCTATGCTAGAGAAATTTATTTCAATTTTCACAGTTAGCTCAATATCTTTTCCAGATTAGCAATCACATCAGCATTAAAGTAAATTGCAGAGAGAACATAAATATAAATCGCAGAAGACAAGCCAAGACAAGAGGACACAAGATGTGGCACCAGCCATGGACAAACCCCAATGTGGGGAAACCCTTGATCAATTCTTCTTTTATGTTCTTCAATAGTTCAACAAAGAAAGAGAGAGAGAAATAGTACATTTACAACAGAAGTCAACACTTTGACTTTTTATATTTGTAAGAGATCAATTGAAGACATGTTGCTTCAACTAATTCTCCAAGGTGACTCCTTCACCTATCATAGTGCTGCCTTTCGTCCATTTGCTACACATAATCGTGTGACACCATGTTGTACTGTCACAGTGTTGAACCTTGATGACTGAGTTGCTCTCATCTGCTCTCATCATCATGCTGCCCATTATGTTGCATCTTATATCATCATGCAGCCCTATTCATCATCATGCTTAATATG
This sequence comes from Pinus taeda, assembly GCA_000404065.3. Taxonomy (NCBI): domain Eukaryota; kingdom Viridiplantae; phylum Streptophyta; class Pinopsida; order Pinales; family Pinaceae; genus Pinus; species Pinus taeda. The sequence continues at coordinate 126,209 of APFE031029177.1, forward strand.
CCCATCATGCTACATCTTCCTCCATCATTCCTTTCGCTAAGATCGTCATGATGCACATTCATATTAGTGTCATCGAGATCAAGTTTGTGAGATCATCTTTTATACCACAAGTCAGCAAATCATAGTTTCCACACGCTACTCAATAATCTGATTCAAAACTGGTCAACACATTGACCCAATACACAACAACCTTGCCTCCAAATTTATTGTTCCTGGTTAGGGCACTTTAGCACACTGCAACAGCCTTCAAACAATCCCTGAACAGACTTCAAGCAACCTTCAATCCATGTGTCCCACCTTAGTGTGATCCCTCTGCTTCCACGATGGAGATTAGGGCACAATATAGCCCTAAAATAGACCCACGCAAGTTCTTTGTTGTGGTGGTATGGCCTGTGGCCTACCACACAGCCTCCCTGTAACTTACGTTTTGCCCAAACAGAGTTCTCTTGCCCTTTCAACGTGCCACAACAGACCTGCCCTTCTCCTTACCTAACTTGGCCTCCCAGCAAGTGTGAACAAACTTCAATATAGCTCCAAAAGGCTCCTACATTTCCTCTTTCCCATGCTAAAGTGTCCTTTGCCTGCAACCCAGTCTAAGGTAAGAAGTTTGAGTTCCTTTTCTATGGATTAGGCCTCTTCTTAACAATGATATGACCTGCGTATAAGAGTCTTCAAGAACTGCATATAAGGTCTCCATGATCAACGTATAAGGTCTCACCATGAACAATGTATAAGGTCTCTCTTTGTTGCGTAGATCATCATCATAAGCCTGCAGCTTACTATGGTTAGGGAATCACTGCAGATAGGGTATCATCTTTGGGCCAGTGTATCTTCATTGTGTCTCTCCTTCACCAAAACCCAAAGATGTGGAGAGGAGGAGACCACACATGAAGAGGATGTGTGTTCCAAATGATTTTAAGTCCTCTATATTTATACTAAAACGTAGATGATGAATAGGCATGACTATTGGGCTTCTGAGCCTACATACGATGTTCGCCGACTTGACAATATGTCTTATAATACAAATAAATTCATAACTTCATAAATACTTATCGGAATCAGATGATCTTTAGATCAATCCTACACCTCTTGATGAGAGGATCCAATAAAAATATCAGTTGCCATAAATAAAATGACCCACATGGAGTTTGCCCCTGGTTGCCAATTTTAACACCTTTCCAACAAGGTATCGTACGTGCCAAACGGAGATAATATGACCAAGTTACAACCCCAGGAAGTTGGCTGCCTAACTAACCCCAACTGGGCCCACAAACTCTTGGTGTTACATCTCCTGGGTTTAGGGTTTTGGTTGTTTATGTTTTTCTCATGTTTTCCATAATAAATAGGCCCTTGAGCCTCATTGTAACACAGTTTAGAGGCATGTAGCCGCACATCTCTTCTAAGAGATAAGCTACCATCGCTTGAGCTATCTTATTTCCATTCTGTTTGTAATCATAGTTCAACATTTTTCTATTAATTAAATGAAGTGCTTTTCTACTGCATCTCTATGTTTATGATTATATCTATAAGTTGTTGCATTCATGTAAGTTCGGATCAAATAGCTACTTCACCGGGTTGGGCTTCACCAAGAGTGAAGCGGATGTGAACATGTACCACATAGTGGTGGAAGGTAAATTGTTGATCATTGTGTTATATGTCGACGATTTGATTTTGACAGGTGATGATCAGCTGATCAAATCTTGCAAGGAGGATCTTGCAAGAGATTTTGAGATGAAGGACATGGGGCTCATGCATTACTTTCTGGGCATGGAAGTATGGTAGGGCGATGGGGAATTATTCGTGTCTCAGGGAAAGTATGCCAATGAGATACTCAGGAGGTTCTACATGGAGAGAAATGAACCCATGGAGACTCCTCTAGTAGATAACTGGAGGAAAGAGGATGCTAGTTCGGGGGAAGTAGTGGAAGATATTGTTTATAGGCAGCTTGTGGGTTCACTCATGTACTTGGTGAACACATGACCAGATATGTGTTATGTAGTTAACTAACTTAGTCAAGCGATGGTTAGGCCTACTAAGTTTTATTGGAAGGTAGAAAAGCATGTGTTGAGTTACCTAAGGGGCACTACTCAGTATGGATTGCGGTGCAAACGGACAGAGGGAATGAAACTTCAAGGCTTCACCAATGCAGATTAGGCAGGGAGTCATTCGAAAAGAAGAGCACATCAGGAGGGATCTTCAGTATTGGGTCAGCAACAGTTTCTTAGTACAGCAGGAAACAGAGGTTGGTTACACTCAGTTCGGCAGAGGCAGAGTACATGGTCGCAAGTCAAGCAACATGTGAGGCCATCTAGATGAGGAAGATCCTAGTTGGTTTTTTTTGTCAGCAGATGAATCCAACTATGATTCACTGTGATAATCATCATTGTATCAAACTCTCTGAAAATCCAACTTTTTATGATTGATCCAAGCATATAGATATCTGATATCATCATCTTTGAGATTATGTAATGAGGTGGATTATATTGTTGGAGTACATTCCCACAGAGGAGCAAGATGCTAACATTTTCACAAAGGCATTTTCAAGATGTAAATTCAAGTTTCACAGAGACAGGATCAGGGTAGTTGACAATCCCTTTCTTGTTGAGAGGGAGTGTTGAGAAATGGCAACAAGAAATTCCAGTTTAATTTGTCCTTAAATTAAAGTAAGAATTAAAATTTAATTCTATTCTCATAACAACTTGTAAATAGTTAATTAAGTTTAATTTACTTAATTAGCTTAGGAATTTTGAGTTGGAAGTCTTTTTGTAGTCATGTATATGTTCTCCTTAAATTTTAGGGGTCTGGGATGAGTTTATTTGAGTTGCAATTAGATAACTCGGTTTGACTCAATTATAGATTGTTAAACTAGTTCTAATTGTTTGTGGAACTAGTAGAGGATCACTAATGAGTTGGTGCACTGGTGCATCTGAGATGCTACTCCAGCTAATTGAAGATTGCCTCATGAGAAAATCATGCATATCAGTTCAGAGAAAGACCCAGTTGAGACTAGAGTGTAGGGGAAATGTACTATCAGTTGTATGATGATCATGCATGCAATCACAGAAGGACCTAATTTTGGATTGCGCAATTATGGAGGAAGGATTTCCTAATTAAATATAGGTTAAGCCTCACAAGAATTCTGCAAGGAAATAGGCGCTTGGTAGGGAGTAGAATGGCTAAGTGTTGGCTAGAGCGGGCTTGTGAGGTAGAGAGCTGATCATACTTGTGCAGGAATTGTTCTAGTGAGAACAAGCTTTGTATTATCACTCAAATTTCTTGTTAATGCAATAGATAGTTGGGTTTTTGAGCAATGCCTTTCCCCAGAGAAATTATTGTGTTATGTGCCATTGTTATCTTCCTCTTGTTAATTATTGTTTTCATCGATCTTTCGTTGTTTGAGAGTAGAGTAGATTTTTGTCTTGTGTTTTAGTACATTACATGAGTTGTTGAATCTACTAGAAATTCTACATAACTCACCATAACAGCAAAAGGAGTAGGTTTGATTTCGTAGGGAATTTTGTTATATAGCTTGTTTGAATCATTTAGTGAACTCGTTTGTTGAGAATTTTGTTATATAGGTTTCTTTTTCAATGTTGAAAAGTCAGTGAGGTAATATTGAAAATGTTTCTTCTCGCCCCATTGAGTGTAGAATGTTCACTCTAAATCATCCCACGAGTGCAGAGAATTAGCAGGAAGAGTATGAAACCATTTTCGCACATCTCCTTCCAAGGTTTATATGAATAGTTTCATGAACACATCCTCGTCCGCCACCATAAAGTCGTTGGTAAAGTCTTGGAAGGCACTAATATGTCCTTCGATGGTCCCTTTATTTTCACCACTAAACCTAGGTAAAAGTTTCAAATAGTTCTCTGGCATGTCATGTAATACCTGAGGCAAAAACAAGGGAACACAACGGGCTGCCACCCAGGCCAAGGGCTAGTTAGGTGGATTTTCTGGTTGTGAGGTTGCCCTTTCCCAGCCATAATGTGTTGTATAATGATATCTTTAGCGGCATATGATATTAGGGTTCTAGTTTTCCTTGTTATTTCTTGAATTACGCAAGGTGTGGATGACAATAGAGTTATAATGCGTGAAGAGGATTGTGTAATTTGGGATGTTCATTCGCTAGTTTCACAAGAAGTGTGTCAATATGGGTATTGATGGGATGACCTAATTGAGAAATCATTGTGGGACAAGGTTGAGATGCAGAATCCATGGTGTGATTCTTTGAGGTTTCAGACTGTAAATCCTTGTTTTCTTTTTTGTGAGTGTATACAAAAGGCTTAGGGTTGAAAACTAGAAGTGTGAGATTTCAGTCTGGATATGCCTCCTCAAAGAAGGCAAACTTGTGAATCTAAATGTTATGAATTACGTGTCAAAGAGATAAAAAAAATGGTAATGGTATGTATAATGTGTTAACTCGGGTTCAAAAGCAATTGTTGTTGTGGTATGGTGGTGATGAAAGTAATGTGGTTGATGAAGCGAATGTTATGAACAGTGGAGTCGCGAAGTGGAATACACAACTGATAAGTTCATATTTTGTCCACCTACAAAATCTGATAAGGTTGTTGTTTATCTCAAGGAATTAATTCAAATCAATCCTCAGAAAGAGTGCCACGAGATTTTGGGGTCCCAGAGTCACACTATGTCATGTTATAGTGCAGAGCATAGGAACATATAAATCCAATTCTAATTTGTGATGTTGGTTTTATGTTGAAAATTTTGTGTACAAAATTAGCTACATTTATTTAGTCTTGTCAGATATATCTTTGCATTCTTTAGGTTTGAATGTTCATGTGTGTTCATTCTTGGTTTCAAGCTTCAACAAGAAAAATATAAGTAATGAGTAAATTGAAACGAAGTAAATCAGAGATTATTTATCTTCATTGTGAATGTTATTTTTGTTAAATGAGAAAGTAAATTCTTCTTTAAATTTTGTTGATATTCTTTGTGTTTATCTCATATTGAAGTTTCGTGTACTCTATTTTCCTTCATATAGTTTTGTCACAAAAAGTAAAGAAACATAAAGAGCCATTTTCAACCATTCCAATCAGATTTTTTTTAACTTTTGTTTTAAAATTTTAATTTCCTCTAAGAATCCAAGTAAGGGAAAATGTCAACAATTAAAAATGTTTTGTTGGGTATAATTTCCACTAGTTTTCAGTTAGAGAATCCATGTGCTTTGGGTTTGACATAAAGAAATAAAAGGGTTTTAAAAAAGGGGAAAAATGCAGAACATATCCTAAAAAACTAGAATGAGCAAATAAGAATTCATTCCATCCCGTTAAAATCAGATGGAAAACTGAGCAATTAAAAATTCAGCAGTAAGAAGACATGGTAATTTTAATTTTGTATTTTTATTGAAAACCCATGTAAAATTTCATAAAAATAACAAATATACTCTTTCAACAATCTTTATAAATTCTACAAAAATTAAAGAAAACAATCATATTGATTCAAAATTTATTTTAATTAGCAATCACATTTCAATTTCATACTAAACTAGGTTTACAACATAATATGCCATGAAAAATATCTGTAGTTGTATTAATATGGTGCAAAACTCAAATTACAAGGTGAGTTTTAGAATTACATGAAAAAAAAAACATTGACAACCCAAGACATACTTCAAAATTCCTCCTTACAACAACTTCAAAAACTTGAACAAATTTTGAAAAAACAATTTACAGAGTTTCCACTACACCAGAAAATTCTCCTCTTAATTACATCAATATGAGACCTACATATAGACACTCAAGACTAAAGACCCTAGCCGCTTAAACCACTAGTGGTATTCATAAACCACTAGGAATAATTTACAAAATGACAATTGTCTTCCAACTAACTTCCTCTAGAAGTTTCTAAAAAAATATGTTAGTTGTAGGGTCGGTCCCATTTGGTTTGGCTACAGAGGGTTATCCTTCTCTTTCTTTCTAATTGTGCCAGAGTTGGTTGTGCCAACATTGGTGTCAACGGTTGAGGTCATACTTCTTGTTGTTATAGAGGCCTATGTTTTCAGTAGAACATGGGATGAACATGTTAAGCATGTAAAGCAAATTTTACATGCAGATTTTAGATGTTTTGAAAAGAGAAAATCTCTATGTAAAACTGTCAAAATGTGAATTTGGCAGAACATCTTTGAATTATTTGGGTTATATTGCAGGGGGTGGTGAATTGAAGATAGATCCCTCTAAGGTCGAAGTCATTGTAAATTGGCCTAAGCCCAATACTACTACGCGCAATATTGGAGAAAGTTTATTGCTAACTTTTCTTTGATTGCAGCACCTTTACATGATTTGACAAGTGTTAAACAGGTGTTTCAGTGGGGAGGCAAACAACAGAAAGCCTTTGACACATTGAAAGAAAGGATCAGTACAGCACCAGTACTAGTACTGCCAGATCTTCAGCATCCATTTGAGATCGAGACAGATGCAAGTGAATATGCCATGGGGGCAGTGTTGATGTAGCACGAAAATCCTATATGCTTTCATTTTGAGACATTCACATCAACAACAGTTAACTATCCTACATATGATAAGGAATTATATGCATTAGTTCAGAGTGTTAAAAAGTGGAAACATTACATAATGGTTAAAGAAACAATCAAACACATAGATCATCAACCACTTCAATATTTACACTCACAAACTAAATTGCAACAATCACGACATTACAGGTGGATGGGTTTTCTACAGCAATTTCATCTTGTTATCAGATATAAGAAGGGTATACATAATAAGGTTGTAGACATGTTATCAAGACCAATCATAAATGCATCCAAAATACTTAAGCATAATTCAATAACTCATGAAAGTTACATTGAACAATATGCTCAAGACACAGATTTTAAGGGTGTATATGCAACTTTAAGTCATGGAAAGCAGGTAGAAGAATTGGATTATTACATAAGGGACAAACTCTTATATCATTTGGGAAGGTTATGCATTCCACAAACTGAAAGAGTTAATATAATTCGAGAAGCACATACTTCTCTCATATCAGGTCATTTTGGTGTAAGTAAAACAGTTGCACAATTACAAAGATTTTGCTATTGGCCATGAATAAATGAGACAATTTCTAGATATATTAAGGGATGTACTATGTGTGCTATAAGCAAGCCAAGTAATAGAAAATTAGGCATCTATACTCCATTGCCAATTCCTTCTCATCCTTGGGAAAGTGTTTCCATCGATTTTGTTGGGGGATTGCCAAAGTCTAGAAAGGGTCATGATTATTTGTATGTAGTTGTGGATAGGTTCTGTAAGATGTGTCTTTTGACACCATGTATTAACAGGTCACAGCTGAACAAACTGCAAAGTTGTTCTTTCAAAATGTATGGGTTCATTTTGGGTTACCCACTTCTATTGTATCTGATCGAGATTCTCGATTTGTCAAGAAATTTTGGTCAAGTCTATGGGAGTTAATGGACACAAAGTTAAAGAAGAGCACGGAATTTCATCTGCAAACAGATGGTTAAACAGAAGTGGTCAACAAGACAGTGATACAGTTGCTTCGAGGATATTGCAGCAAGCATCCCAAACCTTGGGATGAGCATTTGTGTTATGTGCAACATGCTTACAACCATGCAAAACATTATTCTACTCAGAGATCTCCTTTTGAGACTTGTCTTGGTTTTATACCAAAGTCTCCCTTGGATTTTGTCTCTAGTAAAGACATAACAGTTGATGGACATAGTGATGTTGACAAAGCGACTAAGTTCATTGAACAAATCTAGGAAATTCATCAGGCAGTACAAGAACAGCTGGAAAGAAGTCAAGCAAAGTATAAGGGATGACATGACAAGCATCGCGTTGAGCATAGTTTTCAAGTTTGGTTGTACATCAGCAAAGAAAGACTGCAAGGGGAAGGTAAAAAGTTAAAACCAATTAGATATGGTCCTTTCAAAATACTTGATAAAATTGGTGAAAATGCTTTCCGCCTAGATCTACAGCTTATATGTAGATCTATTCCATCGTAAATGTTGAAAACTTATGATTGTATGAGCCTTCATTGATTGAAGATCCCGAAGAGCAAGGTCAGCTACCTTCCATTGAATGTCTTCTGCCCGAGTATCTCAATGAGCTACAGGAGGACACAGTTCTTGACAGGAGGATAAGGACTTCACGATAGGGAAATGTTGAGTATCTTCAAGTTGGAATCAAAAGTACGAATCCAAGTAAAGCACGATGGATAGAGATTGGAAAAGTGAAGGAAGTTTATCCTCACTTACTCGACAGCGAAAACCAACTTTTGGTAGTCCAAAATCTTCCAGCGGGGAGGAGTGATCCAAAATGGATTCAGTTTTGCCTCCATGTCAAAGTCTTCAAATTCAGTTGAAAGTTGAATCAAATCGAAGTGCTCATCGATACAATTCCAACGGTGCGAACGACGCATAAATCCAAATCCAGATGAAGAAGTTAAAGCCAGTCAAAGTTTCAAGGCAAACTAGGGAAAAATTAGGAAAACTCAAAGTCAAATAGTCAAAGTCAAAGGTCAACGATCAACACAGGGTGATGTCAGCAACACATGTGTCATCCCGGGAATGTGCCATATGTCCAAGGTGATGTCATCAAGGTTGGTGACGTGTCGTGATTTGATTGGTTGATATGGGCCAATCTGGTGCTAACACGTGGTAGCCTAGATTTGCCCAATGTTGGCAAGAAATCCCAAAATTTTGGGGGTCAGGAAGGATCAAACTCCTGACCTCCCAAAACTGCTAAGATCTCACCGGAACAACACACTGATCAGGCTACGGGAATGTCTTGATAACTAACCAGAGGGGGTTATATTTATTGTTATGGTTGAAGGCCACCAGAAAAGGGCCCGACGATCGGGGTCAACCCCATGACTGTTGGTCACCTTACCGGAATTCGAGCATGTGTTAACATATGTCCAAACAATATCACACATTCACCGCGGAGATAGAACCATATATGGTATATTATACCATATGAATGCCACATTAACCAACGGAATAGTAGAGATACGATATGGTATATCAAACGTTAACCAACGGAACAATGGAGATATGATATAGTGTTATCTAATGTAAAACGGCGAGAGTGTTGGGCGAGGGTTTCAACCTGCCGACCTCCAACCTTATATACCAATGACTTTGCATAACTCTGCTAAATAACATGTCAATAATTTGAGCTTGAAACAAAGTTGAACCCATTTTTTTATTAAACTATTGTAGGTGTTGAACCCGCCCTACCACCAGTGCACAGTTCGAGGTGGTTTTTATGCAAGACGAGGTGGTTTTTGCAGACAGAGGGTGGTTTTGCAAGTACAGAGGTGGTTTTGGACCATTCCAGGGGATCTGGAGGTCACTATGGCCAAATATGGTCGACTTTATACTTGTTTAACTCGAAATTTCAAGCTAGAAGCAATGGTGATGTCCATTTTCTTGTTTGAGACTCTGTTTTCAAGCTCATACCTATAACAGCATATTGAAGACAAAATAAAGAGGTCAGCACTGGAAGCGAAAGGACCAAGAGACGTAGCCAGAAATTCTGGTGAACTCCTTTATTAAATTTGGTTGTGTTGATGTGTTTAAATGTGTTTTCAAATTGTTTATGTGTTTATGTTATTCGCAATATTTTCGATCTGTTGCACTAAGTAACATAAGTGAATTCACACATAGTCTATAATACCTTTTTCATTAACAGATCAGTCAGTGACATCTATGGCATTGGTACATATCCCTTTTGAATGGCTAATTTATACAAATCCATCATACGCTTCCATTCCTTGTCCAAAGAAATATTGCATGATTGTGCATCCAAAATGGTCCCTTCTAAACTAGTGACGTCTCATAATGTTGAAAATGTAACTAGTTTTGGTCTTCATAATTGTTGTTTTACTCATTTCAATATTATCCTATGTAACAAAAAAGAGAAGAAAAGGAAAAGTTATTATTATTAAAGCATGGGTTTCATGCTCTTTATTGATGATGTTCTAGGTAAAAGCATGTTCTTCATGCTTCTATGGTGTTTTAGGTCTTAGGATTTATTGTCGTGAGTCAAAGGAGTCACTATCATGTATATAAGACCCTTCTGGGAAAAATGTGATTGTAAAAAGAATTATTTTTTAGTGTAGAAATTCCTGGAAACTCCAAAAGTACAATTTGGCCCTAACAATTACAAGTCAACCTAAAGGAGGGAATTCGACCCCTTATAAAGGCTATATAAATGAGAAGTTCAACCTCATTTGGGACACACTCACTCAAGAAGTTTGATCCATCAAAAAAAAAATTAATCTATGGTTGGGAGAAGCAGAAAAGGAGAGAAAAGGTCTAAGAGAAGGAAGAAGGATAAAAAATATTATTTTTGGGCTCTATCTCTCTCACACGTGTGAAGTTATAGGGTTTTTTGTGTTGCTGAAAGAGGTCAAACTTGCAGGTCTGAGTTCCAGAAAGACGAAGTGTAGTATCTTGTGGCCAGAGGGAAGAATATCCTACCTTGACCTCATTGACCTTAGGAGGATTCCTCTTGCTCTAGGAAGGTCTCAGGAGGAAGTTGGATTATGGTTTATGTACTAGCTACAAGGCTAAAATCACAAGTTCAAAAATGTAGGATGAGGTGTAGTAATGAAGTTTTTAGGTCAAAGTTGCAGTATTGAAGTTGGTTGGTGTACAATCAGGGAAAGACCTGTTGGATGGCTAACTTGGTACTTGGGGAAGGAATTGGTCTAGGGCTTGGGTCTTTGTGTCTCACTTTGAAGTAGATTCTACAAGAAAATAAGATTTTACCAAGTTTTCCCCTGGCTAAGAGCCTAATTTTTGTGTCCTCTATTATTATTGTTTCATTCTTGATATTTTTGATGAAAAGATCTAACTAAAGAATAGAACAAGATTAATTAAGTTCACAAGCAAATAGTAAGGTTAAGGAAAATTGAATTAATAAGCTGCCACATTGCACATTTTCCAACACATAATCCACTTTTCCCTACTGTTTGAAGAGACTCTTTAACATCAACAAAACTTTAAAATATTTTTCATACATATTTACGATTTCATTTCCATGCAGGGGACGGTCCTCCTCTTCGAAGCTTTTTTTTATCTTCTTTAATGTCATTGAGGCTCTTCATAAGGGATCCCTTAGAATATAAATCCAAATTACCATGAAATAATAATGGGAATTTCTTCTTGCATAGCACTTACATCTATATTTAAAAGCTTCTATTTCATTAGACAGTGCCTCTTCTTTCTTGTCTATCGGTATCACCAAGTTTTTTTTTCTCTTCATCTGGTTGGCTCTCACAACCCACTTGATTATGTCAATATTTGCCTTGACTACCTCCTCCTTGGGCATATGATTAAGGAAATTTATGATCACTCCCGCCTTGGCAAGGAAACAACCAATAATGTTCTTAATTTCAATTGTCTCCATGTGGCCCCTTCTGACAATTTCTATTTTCTCTTGGATCAACTCCATATGATCCTAGTGCTTGTCAATTGTCTTCATGATCATGTCCCATGTAATTCTTTTGGCAACTTTAAAAGAGGATTTGATTGGATGCTTCCTCTTCAAAACTTCCAATTCAGATACAATTTGTGCATTGTTCTCCTGTGTCCAATATAGCTCCATTTTTGTACTCTTGAGCTCTTCTTCTTTGGTATTTATATTTTCCCATCTCATAAATGATATTATGAGGATCATAATTCCAGGCTCTTGCTTATGGGAAATCAAAACTTTCCAAGATATTCTCCACAATATTCAAGGCATTCCTTGAATTGACTACAAATGGACCTACCTCATGAGGGAGGTGGAAAGTAACTATTGCCTTCCTGGAAGTAAAATGCACATTGTTATTATTGAATATTTTCCTAATGTATTCAAGAAAAAATATGTGAGGAGTCAAAAATGTTGGCAACTAGTATATTTTTCCTTCAAATCCATATAATTTGATGACTATGTACTCCTTGAAGAGGTATTGATCATTAACTCTGGTATTTGGGGTGAATTGTAACTTCTCCCTGAAGAACTGGGGACCTCTAGGAAATGGTTCACCATGTAGAAGGGTATACACAACTGACATAAAAGAGGATATATAATTCAAGAAATTGTGTTTGTCTTTGGGTTTTCTGACCATTGGTAGCCACTCATAGACTAGTAACAAAGCATTGTTCTCATCCACCATCTTAGGTTTTAGATGTTCTTAGTGAAAATATTGTTAGTCGATGAATAGGTGAACTAGATAGGAATTGTAGTGGAAATACCTCCCCTCCCTAAATTCTATCATTTGGGAATGAATTTCGTCAAGAAAAAGTTGCATAAATTCAATTTGGTACAGACCTTGGTGGCCAGATGACACAAGGAGGCTAAGAGACCTAGAATTGTCTCGGTTACAGAAATATTAGTATCAATGCCGAGAACTTCAGAAACCATGGAAAAAGACAACTTTGGCATAGAGTCAAAATTTGTGATGTGGTAAGGAGGATGACCAAAGAGGGCAATCACTCCTTCATTGACATATTCGGTAACCATAATTTTGGAATAAGAGCATTCCAATTTTCTTGTAGTGTCTCTTTATCTAGCCTTTGCAAACCAACCCTGCTTGGAAACAGAAGCATGTCTGCAATAGCATCTGGTATTGTTCTGATTATTACCTTGCCTTCCTAAGATGAGATAATAACCCTTTTATCTGGAAAGTATTGAATTACACAGCAATATAACATTTCCGAAAAGTGAAATACTTGTGGAACAACAACAAGGACCAAATTCGATGCAGATAGATTATTATGGCCTCTTATTACATCAGAGATGCTTTGAACCACTTGAATAGTTTTCCTCATATCATAAATCATTATCAAAGGATCCCATATATCTATGTCCCCATCATAAAAATCTGGTTCTTTGCTTTTTTCCTTCATTTGGAAATCAACACAGCTTTTAGCAGATAAAGAGGCCATTGGAAAGGGAAACTTACTGAAAGGGATGGTAACTAACTAAGAATTAGGAAAAGACAAAAGGGAGATTCTCAAAGGGATTGATCAGCCAATAAAGAGGTGTCACGTAGCTAAAGCAGACAAGTCAATGAGGTAGAGGGATAATTTTTTAATCTTTGAACTGTAAACTGGAAAATGCACATGAGTGGTCAAGTTTAGGGTTCTTTAGCAAATTCAACTCGAAGTTGGTGAATTTAGAGGCAAATTCAACTTGTGAACGGAATTAGAAGCTTTATTGGATCGAATGAAGTTTCCTTGTTGTAAGAAAGGATTTTTTTTTGCGTGTGTGTGTTTCTTCAAGAGGAGGTGGCTAGGGCTTAAATTTAGACTCAGATTTATGCAAACTTGTGACAAAAAGCGTCTAATCAAGTCAAATCTACAAAGAGAAATGAATTGATGGTTTCCAAGGTCAAATTCACACTCAAGGAATGCGGAATTGGATGAATTTGGTCCTTGTGGAACAATAGCAAGGACCAAATTCAATGCAGATAGATTATTATGGCCTCTTATTACATCATAGATGCTTTGAACCACTTGAATAGTTTTCCTCATATCATAAATCATTATCAAAGGATCCCATATATCTACGTCCCCATCATAAAAACCTGGTTCTTTGCTTTTTTCCTTCATTTGGAAATCAACATAGCTTTTAGCAGATAAAGAGACCATTGGAAAGGGAAACTTACTGAAAGGGTTGGTAGCTAACTGAGAATTAGGAAAAGACAAAAGGGAGATTCTCAAAGGGATTGATCAGCCAATAAATAGGTGCCACGTGGCTAAAGCAGACAGGTCAATGAGGTAGAGGGATAATTTTTTAGACTTTGAACTGTAAACTGGAAAACGCACATGAGTGGTCAAGTTTAGGGTTCTTTAGCAAATTCAACTTGGAGTTGGTGAATTTAGAGGCAAATTCAGCTTATGAATGGAATTAGAAGCTTAATTGGATTGAATGAACAAGTTTCCTTGTTGTAAGAAAGGATTTTTTTTGTGTGTGTGTGTTTCTTCAAGAGGAGGTGGCTAGGGCTTAAATTTAGACTCAAATTTATGCAAACTTGCGACAAAAAGGGTCTAATCAGGTCAAATCCACGAAGAGAAATGAATTGATGGTTTCCAAGGTGAAATTCACACTCAAGGAATGTGAAATTGGATGCATTGAATTTACTGGTGCACACAGTGAGTTGGGGATCTAAATAAGACACAATAACCAACAAAATGGGCCCACCAAACACGTTTTATTTAAAAAAATAAAAATAAAAATAAAAATAATAAAAATCTCCCTAACACGAGGTGAAGTTGATTTGGTCACAAAATTTTGATTACATCAAGATGATGTTAGCACAATGTGGGCCATGCCACGTGGAAGGGTTGAGGTTTGCATAGGCTAACATGGTGAGGGCTACGTGGCAAAGCAGCACATGGGGGGTGGATGACTTGGCAAGATGAGTGGACCTAGCTTGATGCGGCAAGCAGACCGGTGTGGGATGCCTACATGGCAAGGACGTGGCAGGTGTATGTCGCATGGAGGGTTGTGTGGTAGGTGGAGGTCAATGTGGAGGGTCATGTGGAAACCTCTATGCCCCTCCAGAAATCAACGTAGAAATTTTTGGATCGGTGTGAGGGGCATGAGACGGCGCCATGTTTCCCTCTCTGCACCCCTCTAGCTAATTAATTATAGTGCATTTTCTCAGCACGGAAACGTGTGAGCCATCGAGTCACCCAATGCTCCTACCGTCGGATCAGTGCACCGCGCAACTTGTTGCCTCCGTTACCCATTGTTGTCGATGTTGCCATCTTATCGTGTCAATGCTTGATTTCCTACACCCACCAAGAGAGAATTTTTGCCTTCAACCGTTTTGTTTGTGCCTCTTAACTAAAACCATTTCATAGCATTCATCAAACTTCCCTTAGGATATTTAGGTCCTTCAAGAGAATTTCTAACCTTGACGATATATCTTCTTAGTGTACTCTGTCCCTAACAAGTTTCGAGACCAGAAGGGAAGTCAATGGTGACTTCCAAGTGGATCTATAAGATCAAGCATGTAGTAAATGGCAGCATCGAGAAGTACAAGGTGAGGTTCGTGGCGAGGGGGTTCTCCTAGGAAGAAGGAGTGTACTATGATGAGACATTTTCTTCAGTTGATAAGTACACTTCTATTATAATTATTATTTCTCTTGCTTTAGTTATGGGTTGGAAGATACATCAGATGGATGTAAAGGT
This sequence comes from Pinus taeda, assembly GCA_000404065.3. Lineage (NCBI taxonomy): Eukaryota > Viridiplantae > Streptophyta > Pinopsida > Pinales > Pinaceae > Pinus > Pinus taeda. The sequence goes on from APFE031029177.1 coordinate 141,376, forward strand.
CGTGTTCCTTAATAGTGTGATTTAGGATGAAGTGTACATAAAGCAACCTCAGGGCTTCGAGGTACATGCGAAGGAGTCCCATGTTTGTAGATTGAAGAAGGATTTGTATGGACTCAGGCAAGCACCTAGGGCGTGGAACTCCAGGATTGATGGATACTTGATGACCTTAAGCTTCACTAAGAATGTTGCAGATCCTAACTTTTACTTCTTGGTTGTTGATGGTGATCCTTTAATCTTGGTGTTGTATGTAGATGATTTATTCTTTATTGGGTAGAGAGGTTGATCATTGCATGTAAGAAGGAGTTGGTTGTTGAATTTTGTAGATATGGTTGGTCTTCATAATCAATATTTTTGGCCCTTGAATTATATAAGACATGTTCTTCATGTCATTTTATTTTAGCCCTTGAAAATATATAAGGTACGACATGTTCTTCATGTTGGCTTCAAAATTTTGAATTTAAAATATTAAGGTTTTGGCTCCAAAACATAAAGTTTGCCCTACAAGAAGTCAGGTCGGCGTGCCCCTATGGTGACCCCACAATTTGTTTGATTTTATGTTGACTTGATATATCTTTGTTGAACTTGATGATTTATCTAAGAAACAGTTTCTAGGTTTTTCCCCCATGTGGGTTTTCCCTGTGTAAATGCTTGTGTTCTTGATGTGATTGTCTCTTTATGATCCTAATGTCTATTATTGAAGATCTTTTGTGTAATTTCTTAATGATTAATGTGAATATGAAATAATCTAAAGTGAATGTCATTAGAAGTAATTATCAAATAAAAGACCTACAAAAAATCAACATGTTATCTGAGTTAGGGTATGAGAGCAACCTTCAACTTGTTTGAAATACCAGTCTATGTTCTGAAAACGAAGGAGTATATCCAAAAGAAATCAAGATCTATTTGTGCCCTACATGCTCCATTATGCCTATATGATATATGTTAAGTCAAAATCCTAATTTGGACCAAAATCAAAGGATCTATGTAAAAGGGTTGAAGTCTAATTGTAGTGTGAATTCAAGAAGGTCAAGTATCTCAAATATATTGATCAAATACTATGATAAATTCTTAAGGCCAAAGGATACTAGTAAAGGGTTGAAGCCCTAGTCAAATATCAGAAGACCAAAAGTATGTTGTGGAGAAAGGAATCCTAGTCAAAAGAACAAAGCCCTGTTTGTGATTTATGAAATAAGGTTGAAGCCCTAAGCCTCAATCCACATGTTAAAGTACCAAAGGCCTCAGGCCTTGAAGAGGTCGAAATTATCGTCAAAAATAAACCTCAGTCCAAGTTCAGAAGGCTGAAAATTTTATGGCACTGTTACATAGGACCGAGAGCCTCAGTAAGTGGATAAAGCATCCTCAAACATCTAATTGCAAAAGGACAAAAAACCTCAGGATGTTATAGGAGGTTGAAAGTGTCCTCAAGATCAATAACAGGAAGCTTAGAAGCCCTTATCTCTTGGATTATAAGCCTAAATGCCTCAACAGGTCAATCAAAGATGAACATATGTTGATAATGATTTTTGAAGCCTTGCTTGCTCCATGTGTTGAAGATATTTCATGCAAGGATTATTCAAATTATGATTGGAGATCAAATTATGGATTGTGCAAATGGTAGCCCAAGACCTAGTTTGGTTAGGAGCTATAATACGCCTTTGAAATGTTATAAATAACCTCTGAAGCTAGTCAACTATGTTTCCTTGTGACACAAAAGCATAATGTTATCTTGAAGATATGTTATGACTACAAAAATTGATATAAGATACATTGCATATATTTCTATTGGTTCCAAGGAAAGCACATTGTTTCCATGTAATACGCATTGCAATGATGAGTCATTCAAATACAAGTATGAGACTAGGAAAAGTCTAAAGTTTGATGCTGGGAATGCAAGGTATGTTTTATCAATTTACTTACAATCTCATTTGGGATCAACGGTCTACTTTGGAAGCATTCTTAGAGACCTCAATGAGAGGAATCGACCACTTAAATGATTGGTTGAAAAGTCTTGTATTAAAGTTTTCTTTGGAACTATTGATCTCTAGTTCAATAAAGTAAGGATAAATCCTAGTGTACCTTGAAGATTGAAAACTCTTTGTGAACTAGTCATGGGACTGTAAGGAATCCTTGAAGAAACCTTTAAGGATAGCTATGATTATTAAAGGAGTCCCTTTACCCATATTGAGATACACTTATTATCTTCAAGCATACGAAAATATTTTTGATATTTCAAACTACAACATCATATTTTAGGAAAGATATGGCCAAGGTTGAATGTTAAATGAACCTATGTTCCTCCTTAAAGATGTTTCATTGTAATAGAAGTAGAATGTTTAAACTATGAGCTCTTAAATTTGTGCCATGGACTTTGTACTAAAATCCTGGAAGATGCAATGCTTTTTTTTATGCTTAAGGTATGACCTATGTATATTTTATATGGATAGTCAATACTTTGCACATCAAAGCAGCAAGGAAAATATCATTGTCACTAATATGTTTCTGAAGAAAGCACACCTTGATGAACGAATTTCATTGAATATGACAAGCTTACAATGAAGATTAAATCCTCTCAAGAAAGATGAGTGATTTTCCGAACTCAATAAAGGATAATCTCTTGGATTTAAAGGTAAAAATCAATGTTTATGTTGAGAATACATATTTGTGAGAGTATCATTGCAAGTAGTGTTGAAGTAGTGACCAAATGTGAACTCTTGAGAAAGGGATATCATGCCTAATATTGATATATCCTTGATTGTTTGTCAAGATATGGATAGGATAACTTGCACATTACAAAGTCTGTTGGAATTTAAAGAGGTGTAAAATGAAACTAGGTATATCCTAGAAGACTAAAAGTCTTGGATGTAAAAATCCTAGCGTTTGTAGATAAAACCCTAGAGTTGGAACTAGATTAACATTTTCACTAAAAAAACCCTAACTCATGCAAGGAAGGAATGACATCATGTTGATGAGGAACTTATGAGGATGATAAAGTTGCAAGATAGATGCAAGAAGGCTAAGATCAAGAGGGACCTGACATTTCTCTATAATCCTCAAAGCATATGTACCTTATATCTCTCTTTCTTGATTATTATTGTTGTTATTTTACTATTAGTTAGCCTCTTGCCTTTGTTTCATTTGCTTGGTTGTAATTGTTCTTCCATGGCCTCCTAGTGAGGATTGCAAGTACATAGTAGAGGTTGCTTAGACTCTAGCAAGTAGATGGAAGTAGTAGAAGATTGAAGCAAAGCGTGTGACAAGAGGACTTTCCCAAAATCAGTGATGTGTATTGAGAGATATTTTACTAAATGAGATCCTAGTTCAGAGGGAGCAAGCACAAGTTTGAAGTATACCTTGATTGTGCGAAGAGAAATCAATGGTGACTTCCAAATGGATCAACAAATCTAGCATGCAGCAAATGACAACATAGATAGGTACAAAGCGAGAGTTGAAAAGGTTATCCTAAAAAGAGGGAGAGGATCATGACAAGACATTTGCTCCAGTTGTCAGGTACAGTTATGTTAGAATTATTATCATTGCTTTGAAAATTGCACCAAATGGATGCAGAGATCATTTTTCTCAACAAAGTAATTGAGGAAGTAGAAATGTACATAAATCTATCTCAGGGCTTTGAGGTACATGAGAAGAAGTCTCATGATTGAAGAAGACTTTGTATGATCACAAGCAAGCATGGTGCGCTTGGTATTTTTGGATTGATAGATCAAGGTTGATCCTATTCGATTTGTCTATGATGGAAGCAAAAGGACTCATGTGTTAGAGGGAGAAACTCTAGAAGAAAGAATTTATTTTGTAATAGAGAGAGTGGTCAGAGAACCTTGTTTTAGCTTCAGATGGATTTGACCTCTAAATTCAAGATGATGGTCTATCATGCTAAGGAATCAAACAGTATTACCATAGTAGGATATGTTTCAGTGTGAGAGGGAGCACCCAATCAGGGTGAAACGAAAGCAGCTATGGTGATGGATCCAGTAAAGGAAGCAGATCAGTTTATAGTTGATCCAAGGCATGTAGCTCAACATGTGCTAAAGCACCAACATGTTACAGTGGATTATGACAGTTAATTATGATTTGAGATATGTCTCAAACCAGTGAAGTATAGCTACAAAGATTCACAAGATTCAGAGTGGGTAGAGAGTGTATAAGACAGAAATATCTCATTAGTATATCACTTCAGTTTGGGCTCCGTTATAATTTCTTGGATAAGTAGGAAGTAAATATCTATCGCACTCAATACTATTGAGGTTGAGTATATTGCAGCTTGGGTGGAAAGTTGAGACGTCGTATGGCTTCAAAGGTTACTTGCAGGATTGTCTTACTCAAGTGTAGGTGACGACCATGATGACAAGTCGAAGCACAATGAGATCTAGTACTGAGACATGGTACAGAAGGAAGCAGTATGGCTCAAGTATTATTATTCAATCAAACAGATTGTTAACAAAGCCTTTGTTCCAGGATGAAGTCAGAATACTTAGAGGACAAGGTTGGAATGATTGAGCATGTATCTCTCAGCAAGAGGGAGTAATTAAATTGTTGCATCTAGGATAGTCACTTTTCCTAGGTCGGGTTGTCCATGATCAATGAAAATGGTCCAAAATGATAGCATTAGGGACAAACGCTTTTCTTGTGTCAACTACGTTAAGGGAGAATGGTCCAGCAAAAGACATTTATTCTTCCTATGTCAAGTATACTGACCATATTAGGGAAAATGCTCCTAGAGGCTCAGGATAGGTTGAGTGAGCACATTTAGCATCATGGTATAGAGTGAGGCCTTTTGATTTGGGACCAGATTACTCAAATGGAATAAGTTTGTCCCTAGGATTTCACCAAGAGTCAAAGAGATTGACCAAGATGATGGTGAACCAGGACTAGTCAATCTACCATGGGTCAGAGGCACCGACCAGAATCATGATGACTAGTTGATGCTAAATATCTACGATGTGTCAAGAGTAATGACCAATATTATGGTGAGGATAGGCCATAGATCAGAGGTACTGACCAGAATTATGGTGATTGTTGATTTTTTTATTTACCATGTGTCGCAGTTGTTGACCAGATTATGGTAATTGGATGAAGTTGACGTTGATGGTGAATTGTTATAACCTTTTCTTAGATAAATTTATCAAGAAGAGAACATCTAATAATCATTATGAATACCTCCCTAGCTAAGAGGGAGTGTTGAATTTTGTAGTCATGGTCAGTCTTCATAATTAACATTTTTGGTCATTGAATTATGTATGACATGTTCTTCATGTCATTTCAGTTTAGTCCTTGAAAATATTTAATGTACAACATGTTAATCACATTAGCTTCAAAATTTTGAATTTCAAATATTAAATTTTTGGCTTCAAAACATAAAGTTAGGTCAACTTTCCCCTATGCTCACACCCATTCAACCTCCTAAAAAAGTATAAGGATTCAACCTCCTCCAAAAGGGCAACTTAATCATCTTCAATAGAGAGAAAATTCGGACCATATGAGGCAATACATTGGTCAGAGATGAGGCAGAACATTGGACGAGTTTGAGGCAAGACAAAAGGGCGAGTCTGAGGCAAAACAAAGGGTTGATCTGAGGCAAAGATCTAGGTCAAAACAGAGAGATTTGAGACACATCTAAAAGGCAGTTGACCAATTGTTTGAATTTATGTATCTTTGTTGAGCTTAATGATTTCTCTAACAAAAGGTTGTTGGGATTTTCCCCCATGTGGGTTTTCCCAACATAAATGCGTGTGTTCTTGATTTGGTTCTCTTTATGATCCTGATGTCTATTGTTGAATATCTTTAGTGTAATTGCTTCATGATTAATGTGAATATGAAAGAATATCAAATGGATGTTAGTATAAGTAATTATCATATAGAAGCCTACAAATAATCAACATTGGCCTCAAACTTCAAGATAAAGGATCTTGGTTTGATGCACTATTTCTTGGGATTATAAGTGTGGCAGAAACCTTATGAGATCTTCCTCAGAAAAGGGAAGTACATTGTTCACATATTTGGTATGATGGAATATAATTCCATGGCTACACCTATAGTGATCAATTTGAAGAAGCTAATGTTGATCAGTGGTTGTCATTGATGTCAACCCAAGCAGCACCAGGGGCTACCTTGATCTTGCAAGGGAATTTTGACTTGACAACTTACTCTATTTTGAGTCAAGGATCTTCTAGATGGATTCTACTCGTCGAGATGTTTCTGTTGATATATGGTACAGCAATTAATTCTTAACGGTTTGAGAGATATTCATGTTTGAAGTTAGTAACCCCCGTTAGCGGGCTAAAACCCTATGAGGTTGTGGCATGGCACTCATAATTGGTTGTGGTCATTGAATAGACAATTAATTAATAAATCCTTTTTCCCCCTAAAATCCCCCCAACGTTCACTTGTTGACGACCCTCTCAACTCAAGACATTCATATAAATAATGACCCTCATATCCTCCTCTAGTAGGGATTTTGTGGCTTCAAATAGGTCATCGTGGTATTTTCGCTATAACGTTTTTTCTGCGAAGCTTCAGAAGCTGAAATTAAAAGCCATTTGAGAAAACATCTTGATGCACCTTGTAACTAAATTTTAGATCTTGGTTCTCTATATTTTAAGAGATATGATCTAAGTAAGTTATGGTTTTTGTAGGCTCCCAAATTCCATGTCAAACATGTGATGTTGGGAAAATGATCATAACTTTCTATGAGCATTGGATTCAAATTTCGTAAATAGTCACAGAAATAGGACGGACTATAGTTTGTTGAGTAGCGTTTTCAAGGCCGAATCTCGCAACAGTGACATGTGGCACCTTGTACAAGTTCGCTCTACTAAACCAGTCTATAATCAGGTCATGTGGGAGATTGGGCATAACTGTTTCTTGAAGAACCCAATATTGATCAGACCTGTGGGGTTGGAAAGAGGACTCAGAGGGCTATCACGGGATGAAATTTCAGACCTTGGAGATCCAAAATTACATAGATACAACAGATTGAATCTCGAGCTCCTACAAGGCAAGAAAAAGCATGCATTCAAGGATCACTGCAATAAGGACCACACATCAACAGTAAAGGGTAAGTATCCTACAACAAGGTATGTATGATTAGTGTTTACATTTGAAATATGAGTATCATCTCTAACATATGTTTTTGCAGGACAATGTAATTACACAAAGGGTCTCGATTATATCTCTATGTCTCTATATGTCACAGTTAGTTTTGATACCACATTTTGGATGTCCTGTTCTTGATACTACACATTTGATGTTACATATTCTTGATGCTACACCAAGTCTGCTAAATCTATATGATGTTGTAATTCCATGTTACTTGTTTTGTCATAGTTGATAGAATGGTCTCTATTGTTGTACTTAGAACTTGGTCCATCACAATTCTAGGGTCTGTCATCAGTTTTTATTGTATATATTTTTAGGTCGGTTTTGGATATAGTCTTGCATAGAGTCTATATCAAGAGTGGGAGTCTTTTTCTACTGCTACAACAAGTCAACAAAAAAAGTGACAAGCGCACTTTAGGTACGCATTGTAATTTTAATTTGTATTTATTCATTATTATGGACTTACATGTGTTTTGCAGGTAGAGGTAAGTTGAAGGGTATTTTGTTTTGTTTTGGGATTGGTTTCACCGGGAAAATTTTGCATGTAGGTAGAAGAAGATTCGAGTACAACTTCAAGCAAGAATTCAAGAGCAGAAGTATCAAATCAAAGGAAGCATTGCAGCAAGACATCCTTTGAAGACATGACAGTCATTCGTATATTGTGAAGAAGTGTCAAGGCCAAGAGTCATCACTGTAAAGTTGTAAAAGAGTCATTTGTAATGGTGCCATCATTGGAAGAGTCATTATCGTAAAAAATCAATCTGCCTAGAGTCGAAAAGGCATTGTTGGGAGGTATAGGAGTCTTTGTTGGGATGATGTCATGGTTGGGATGCAGGTCATAGTGTGATTGGGTGTTTGGTCAAAATCATTGTAAATCATATTGTATCGTGGATCGTTGTCCTTGGTACGGGAATCCACACTCTTTTCTCATTTCAATCATTATAGGGTGGCAGGGAGGTACTAGGTTGGTGCATGAAGTCGCCTACAGGTTGGAGCCTGTGAAAACTTCAGGGTGCTAGGTTGGTTTAGGATGTAGGGGCATACATTCGATTGACTACTGAAGAAACCAGGGCGCTGGGGCGTCCTTCCAGTGGGCGCTGGAGAAGAATTTTTTTCTAGAATTCTAGGAAGTTGTTGCTTTCATTTCAGTTGGGGTTGAAGATTAAAGAATTTATTAGAAAAGCGTTCAGTGGTTTTTGACCCATAGGGGTTTTTCCACTTCTTGTGTCTATTATGTTCTTTTATTTACTGTTATTACTGCATAAACATTGATAATAATTGAATATTAACTAACGCTCTGAAAAGATTTAAAAATGATAATTGCCAAGGAATATTGATTCACCCCCCTTCTTAGTATTTCCAATAGCTAAGTGATTTCGCTTCAGATTTATATTTGGTGGATCACATGATATACATGAAGTTGATTGAATCCTTTATATACTTGGTTAACACCACGTCTGATATTTGCTTTGCAATGAACACCCTGAGCCAGTTTATGGTTGAGCTTAGGCATGTACATTGGGTTGTAGTGAAGCATGTGTTGAGTTACCTATGAGGTATAGGTGGATATGGTTTGAGATATGTCTCGGGTGGTGAAGTGGGGTTGCAGGGATTTACATATTCGAATTGGCTCAGGATTGCAAAGGACAGAAAGAGCACCTTGAGATGTTGCTTCAACTTGGAATTAGCTATGATATCTTGTTTTAGCAAGAATTAGACTTCTGTTGCACTTGTGCAATAGAGTTAGAGTATATTAAATCCAGTGTTGCAAGTCAAGAGGAAGCCACTTGCAGGGCTATTTGATCGCGAACTTGAGATGGCCTTGATATTTTGTGATAATCGAAGTTGTGTCACGCTTTTAGAGAATCTAGTTTTTCATAATAGGTTGAAGCATTTTAAGATCAAATATCACTTCGTCCGAGACATGGTGCACAAAAGAGTAGTGAATCTCTAGTACATATCCATAGACGAGTAGATTGCAAACACTCTCACCAAGTCCATGTCTATAGCGAAGTTTGTATACTTTAGAGACAAGCTTGGTGTGATGCAGAATGTATCCCTCATTGAGAGGGAGTGTTGATGTTTTTGCAGGATTAGGCAAACCATCTCATAAGAAGCCATGCTGATTTCGTTGGATCATGTTGATTTGAGAAAGGGAGATGGATACATTCACCTAAGTAGTCATGTTGATTTGATTGGGCCATGCTAATTTGGTTAGGGGTGAATGGCCCAGACACAGATCTTCTCCTGAGAAGCCATGTTGATTTGGCTATGTCATTCTCATGTAACCAGGGGAGTTGGAAACATTTACCTGAAAATCCAAATTGATTTGGCTAGGGGTAAATGGCCTAGGTTACTCACATTGTCTACCCCAAGATGGAGTGATCTATATCTATAGACATGCATGTGAGGGGAAACTACAACAACATAGCAAGCTCATGAACTTTTCTTAAGGAAGGAGAAATTTTAGTTAAGAGGAAATCTATTTGTAGCTAAGGAGAATACCTCCCTCACTGAGAGGGAGTGTTGAAATTTTGTAACATCGAGAGGTGGTCTCCAAGTTAGCTTAGAAAAATTAAAATAAAATTTATTTTTGTAGTGACATGTCGGCCCAGGAAGTCAAGTCCACCCAACCAATGAAAGGGTGTGTCCCTTAGTTATTTCACACCAATTTGACAAGTATAAATAAAGATTTGATACCTCATTTATCTCCACCAACAAAGAGCAAGTTTCTTCTCTCTCATTGGAATACCTAGATAGTCGCACGTGCAGAGAAAGAATATCTATTTGATTAAGTTTGTTTGGTTGTTGAACAAGCTTTTGATATATTTTTAACCAAGTTTTTGACTAGGGATTGACCACAGACTACAAGCCATTGACTGCAGGCCCAAGTTTGACTGCAGGACCAAAATTCTACTGCAAGCTAGCTATTTGACCAATGTTGACTTATGTGTGTTTTGGTTGGTTTGACCAACGTTGGCTTGTTGATGTTTGACCAACTTTGACTGGTATTTAGACGTGGATTATTGGCACATATTTCTAGACAAATTACTAATTTAAAAACCTTATTCAATAATAATTTATCCTTAAAAAAAGTTGTTCGGTTTTCTCCCAAGGTTGGGTTTCCCGTGATAAAATTATTGTCTCTATTGTGCACGACTATCTTTCTATGATCTTTATTGTTTCTATTGCCTTTATTGTTGACATTTTCTAAAGTGTAATTATTCAATGATAGTAGTGGCATAAAACATTGGTTGAATATCATTAGGAAATAATTATCTCGCAAAAATGTGTATCTATCGTAATTCTTGTAGAAAATTCAACATCTTTTAGCAAGAGCAAGAGGTGAGATGTACAACGCCCCTCTTAAAAGGTATATAATCAAGGCTTGCAGTACATTGAGTTCACAATTGCAGAGTAGAAGAGTGAGTAATGAGAAACCTTGCATATAATTTCTCAGCCCGCATAAAGAGAAGGTGATGACACATAAGCATGGGATGAATAGACGGTATGAGGAAGCAGGAATCCAAGCTCGCAGATTGTTTGAAAAAGATGGTAAGTATATCAAGATGAAGAATCAGGAGATAGAACTTTGGCATATTAGCATCCCAGTTATAATCAAAGTAGTACAACATTAAGATGGTGGTGTGTTTCAAGGATTATTGATGGTTGGTGGGAGAGACACTCTCTAGGGAGTCATGGACTCCAAAGGTGTTATGGTGGTAGTTGACATCTACTATGATAGAGGTGCCCACCAATTAGACTAGAGAGAGATTATGAGTTGGTACCCTATCAAATGGGAAATTTATAGGAGAATACTTCTAGCCATTGGTATAACATAGTTGGAGTGTTCAAGAATTGGGGATGATGGATTCTCTATTTGGTAGTGGGATCCAGGTGGATTATTCCCTTGTGTGGCAAGGGGCACAAATGGAAGGAAAGAGGTACTAGGATCAATAGTATCATATTGATGCAACAATAGTTTAATGAAGTCTTCTCCATATTCATTTCAGATCCATGAATTGATCCTGGCATATAGGTTATGGATTTCATCTCATTGAAGCAACAAGGATTCTTGAAATTCTTTTGGGATCTTGGTGTTGCAACTGGAATTGCTTGGAGTCAAGCAAATTCAGGAAGGCAAGACTATAATGTCCCTTTTCCGAGCATTGGGAAAGGAGAGCATCATACTAGCCTAGGTTGCAAATTAAAATTTATTTCCTGCTATAAGTGAAATAATTAACTAAAAGTGACTAAGAAAAGAGAATAAAAAGTCATTTTATTTAATAAAGGAAAAGTGGCCCATGGTATTTAAACGACCCATGGTATTCTGATAAACCATCATAATAAAAAACAGAAGCATGATATCATAAGGGATATGTGTAGATGATTTGGTGAATTGTTTGTGTGGTTCTCTGAGCATTTATAAGAGGGTTTATAACCCTGAGAGTGGATTGTCTTTAGGAGTGTGACTATCTTCCCTAGGGATCTAATTGTTCTCTAGTTTCAGTGGTGAAACATCCACTCTAGCTAGTCTGACAAGGGAATCATTTCATATTCTCCATTAGCACTTAACAAAGAAAGATGGATCCAATTACAACAATCTCTAGAAGTCCATGATTTTGCAACATCTTGCATCACCATCGCAAGGTTTCTAGTAAACCAATTTTGGCATTTAGAATAGTTGCCAACATGTAATTTCTTAGTATAATAAATAAAATAAACGGCTAAGTTTATTGTTGTGTATCTTTGCATCTGGTTTTT
>APFE031029177.1:153487-181042 GCA_000404065.3 Pinus taeda
TTATAAGTGGAAAATTCCTAAAGAAATTTTAAGGGAAAAATTATCGAAGTATATGAAATAATTAAAAAGGAATATTGCATAACAAGTGCAAGCATTCCTCACCAATCACTAACATTCACACTTCCCCTCCCAAACCAACATGCTCGCACCATCCACCCTAAATCCCCTACCCCTCTCCTCTATTGAAGAAAAAGTAACTAGGTTCGGTTTTCATGACATTGTAATTATGATTTTTGTAAAACAAGAAAATAAATTTATTATTCCTTGTTGCATGGGTTTCATGAGCAAGAGATTTTATAGATGGCTCCCATTGAGAGCCTTAGGATTTATAAAAGAATCAAAGTCATGAATAAGGAGCTCTTCATGTGTTAGGTCCCTTGAGTTGGTTTCATAACATCATGAGCCTATGTAAAATGTATACAAGCCTAGAGCAGCCCTCCAAGACCAAGCACAATCCTCCAAAACAAGCACAAAGAATTCTGCAAGAAAAAAGAAAAGGAGATCATCATGTCAGCCTCAACTATATATACAAATGTCATGTCGGCTCATATTAAAGACACAATGGTTCACTTGTTAAATTCGGCTCAAAAATGGAGACATAACCACTATTTATACCCAGTTGGGGTATCCACAAAAACTCAGATAGAATCTCTAACTTGTCTGAAATTTCAGAGGTGTGGTACAAAATCTCGAATGGCCCACAAAGGACAGTATCTCAGACAGGATAGATGAGTATAGAATCTCTATTGAGCATCATAATTACAGTTTCAGTTGAGCATTTCAGATGATCATCATGATTACAGTTTCGACATACTAGGATGGTCTAGGCATATATATCATGATAAGGATCCTAGTACAAGAAGCTATCAGCTATACACAATATACATCATTGAAGCGTTCACATATCTCAGGATGGAAGTCTCATCAACAGGATGATGATCTCAGTGAGAAGTGCATTAATGATCTAATAGAAGATGGAGATATGGTGTAGCAGTTATGTTCTCCTTATTGTGATGAATATATCAGTGAAGATGCATGAATGATGAACTCGGTGAAGCAGCAGTATTGATGATTATCTCAACAGTAAGAAGAAGGATTGGTCACTTGGTCTAAATCAGCAAAGAACCTTTTATCCACTATCATCATAAAAAATGTCACCAAGAACCTTATGAATATGACTAAAAAGAAACATAACTCAAAGTCAAATATTATCATCTTGGAGAAGGTCAAAAATCCGAGAAGCAGTCCTAATCTACACTACAACAAAAGGAAAACACAGTACTTTTCACAGTCTCAGTGTTAGCCTCAAAATTTGGGTGTCATTACAACCCATGTCATATAGCAGCAATCTTAATGACTTAAGCAGTTTCGATGATTGGTATTGAACAATGCTTGAAGGCCACAAAGATAGTTTCTCATGCTAGTCAACTCAAGCAAGGTTCGGTGTTAGCCTCAAAATTTGGGTGTCATTACAACCCATGTCATACAGCAGCAATCTTAATGACTTAAGCAGTTTCGATGATTGGTATAGAACAATGCTTGAAGGCCACAAAGATAGTTTCTCATGCTAGTCAACTCAAGCAAGGTTCTACTCCAACAACGAGCATTGCAACAAGGTTACAAAAATATACAGTCACAACATACATTACAGCAATATCACTTCAGAAGGAGAAGAAAATACCACATCTTGGGTGGACATCATGACAGTTGTCTCAAAATTCTTGATTTCGATTCCATACCCTTGTAGTAAAGGAATCAAATAATCTCAACATATCATAAAAGGCAGTAGTGATTGGTGTTGAACGATGCAAGGAAGTCTCAACAAAGGTTCTAAAACTCTATTGTACCAAGCAACTCAAACAAGAATCTCATTGAAGGAGATCATTCAAGAAAGCATCAAGGTGAAGATTTCATCTTCACATGAAAAGTAAGTATCTTTTCATTCTATATTCAAGTTTGGTTAAATGACTTCATGATTGCAAGGACATCTATGAATTGGATGGGTTATCAAGATTCCTTACATGAAGAAGGAGAATAGACATAGTCCTCTAAGTAGCTGAAGTCATCAAAAGGTCTCCTCTAAATTTATGAAAAGGGATATTTATGAAACATTCCCTCACATAGCAAAATTGGAGACATCAAAGTGATGTAGATGATAAACTCATTCTCTTAACGTGAAATTAAGAAGGTCAAATGAAATCTGATCTACATGAAAGTAAAAAGGCATAAAAGGATGCAGGATATCTTCACAAGGTCATATATATAAGATCTAGGAATGAATACAACCATCATTGATGCACTGGCAAGGCAACAAATATCTAGGAACAAGATGGTTACCTCATTCAGCAACTGGTAGTCTCTATGCAAGATAGAGGAGGACAAGTTGATGGCAAAAATATTGAAGGTTGGAAGAACTCAACCATGTGCAGAAAAGGAAGGCAAGGCTGGTCCTCAAGCAAGACAAAATAAGTATAGTTAAGATTCAATGCTATAGAAAGATTTTGGAATAGCATATCACTGAAAGATGGAGGAAGCTGAAGAAAAGGGCCAAGGAAAGAGGGAGTAACAAATCTCTCCTATGAGTAACATAGTATCCCTCACAAAAAGCTCCTATCATATCTCCTAAATCTTGTGTTATAAGATATGACAATGATAATAAGATGCATCATTGCATCATGGAAGCATTAGAAGCAAGAGCTTGTGACATCACCATGGGAATCATGAAGGACAATAGGGAAAAAATCCATGGCAGTCAAACATGAAGGACATAACTCTTGGGAATCTCATTGAAAATTTAAGGAAATATATATGTCATCCTAGGCAAGGCTCATCATACATCAAGGCAAAAAGGAAACCTCTGCAAGATGGGGATATGCAAGATCCTCAAGGTTCCCTGATGGAATCCTCATTAGAGGGTTCACTAATCTAGAGAGGAAGCAAGTGTTTCATCAGGAACTCCAACTTATGGAATTCATGGGATGATGGTGTGATAACATGAAGCAGATCAAGGGATTGAAGATCTTTTCATTCAAGGAAGCTGTTGGAAGAAGCCTAAATGACCTAAAGGTAAAATGAGGTATGTATGCTTGTATTTAATATTATAATGTCATGTCATATGGTTGCAGCGAACGTGGATCATTACTTCTATCTTGAGAAGCATGATCAAGAGAAAATGGATCTTCTCCTCTGAAATAATGCAGGAAGGCATAAGTCGCACTTGATGAAATCAGCATAATATGCCCTCATATGAAGCATGGGTAGTAGACTAAGAAACTCTGATTGAAAGCTCCTCGAAATGGAATGTGTGAGGAAGGATGAGATCATGAGATATGCAACCATGATGAAGGAAATCAACATCCAAAATACCAAGAAGATTTGACTAGGAAATCTCATGGAAAGATATGAAGACTCTGATGAAATTATGAAGAAAAAAAAAGATGAAGACCCTTGACAATGGATATCTTTGGGATATGTGTCAACATGTATGCAGGATGTTGATACCTACATGAAGATGTCATGATGAAGAGCATCTCGAAAGGTACAATTTGATTTAATGGTATGTTTTGATTTCTTGAATAATATATGGATGATTTCATGCAGGGCCACTGGCATAAGGGTTGTAAGTACCAGTACAACTATCATTCATGTGGTGGATGGAAATTCCTTAAAGAAACATGATAAGGAAGAAGTAGCCATATGACGAAGGTTCTAGATACATATCAAGAAGGCCACTTTCCATGAAGAAAGGAATGACATAACGAACCAAGAAGGAAAGTGGTGGATGGCTAATGCCCTACAAGGAAGAAGCTCAACTAAATTTCATGACATCAAGGGGAGACGTTGATCAGACAGCTGAAGGACCCACGAAGAAGAAGTTGTTGATATATAGAAGAGTCACTAGCTAAGAGGGAGCTCTGACAGGTCCCTGATCAAGAGGGATTTTGAATTAAATCACCCCTTATTAGAAAGGAGTGACAATTGTATTTTTCTTTTTCATATGTCATGCAATAGACTAGGACTAATAGCTGTAAGTCCAAATGAAGGCCATGAATGGAAATGTAGAGACAGTTTAGACACATCATTCTTCTCTTCACCTGGGAAGAAAGAATGGAGGGTTGGGTAATCATCTGGCGTCGGATACTCTTTGAGGCTGTGTAAGGCATCCAAGATAAGAGTAGGCAAGAGGACCGATATTCTTTGAGGGTTGGGAACCCAAGATAAGAATAGTCCTAGAAGGTCATACTTAGTGAACACCTGGGTGGGTATGAACCTTGAGAGACAATGATGAATGTGTCTATAAATCATTGGTCTCGCCAACATTGTAGCTCATGGTCCCGTAGAGAGATGGAGTTGTTAGTCAAGGCCTTGCACTATGACAATGTTGATCGATATGATGTTATACAAAAGGGGTTACCAATCTAATTCTTCTTATGAGAAATTCTTCAGATTGACAATCACCAAGTACCATCATGGATACCTTCCTAGTTAAGAGGGAGTGTTTAAGAAAATGTAACTAGGTTCAGATTCCATGACAATGTAATTATGATTTTTGTAAAACAAGAAAATAAATTTATTATTCCTTGCTGCATGGGTTTCATGAGAAAAAAAATTTATAGATGGCTCCCATTGAGGTTCTTAGAATTTATATTTAAGATCAAAGAGTCAAAGTCATGAATAAGGAGCTCTTCATGAGCCTATGTAAAATGTATACAAGCCTAGAGCAGCCCTCCAAGACCAAGCAGAATCCTCCAAAACAAGCACAAAGAAGTCTGCAAGCAAAACAATAAGGAGAACATTATGTCGGCCTCAAATATATATACAAATGTCATTTCGGCTCATATAAAAGACACAACTGTTCAGTTGTTAAATTCTTCTCAAAAATGGAGACATAACCACTATTTATACCCAGCTAGAGTATCCGTAAAAACTCAAATAGAATCTCGGACTTGTCTGAAATTTTGAGGGTGTGGTACTGAATCTCGAATGGCCCAGAAAGGATAGTATCTCAGACAGGGTATGTGACTATAACATCTCGGTTGAGCATCATTATTACAGTTTTGGTTGAGCATTTCAGATGATCATCATGATTACAGTTTCAACCTACTAGGATAGTCTTGGCATATATATCATGATAAGAATCCTAGTACAAGAAGCTCTCAGCTATACACGCTAGACATCATTGAATCATTCACATATCTCAGTATGGAAGTCTCGTCAGCATGATGATGTTCTGAGTGAGAAGTGTAGTAATAATCTAAGAGAAGATGGAGATATGGTGCAACAGCTATGTTCTCCTTATTGTGATGAATATCTTAGTGAAGGTGCATGAATGATGAACTCGATGAAGCAGTAGTGTTGATGATTATCTCAACAATAAGAAGGATTGGTGACTTGGTCTTGGAGTGGCCTAGTAGGTCAAGGGTTATGGTCTTGGTGTTCGTCAATTGGAATCTCTATAAGAAGAATTTTGTGCGGGATTTCCTCTCCAAGAGGGAGAGGTTTTGGCCCTGGAAGAAAGCCAAACATCTTGTTTTCTTGTCCCTTTGTTTTGGGTAGAAGTTTGATGAAGTAAACACACATACTAATAATAAGAAGAAGGTCAAGCTAAGATAAATTGTAAAAGCACTTCACAAATTGTTATCAAGCCTAGAAAAATCCTACTAATATTAATTGCCCTAGATTCTTCAACATGGAATCGGAGCTAAGGTGCAGAAGTCAATGGAAGGACAACAAAAGAGACATACAAGGATCAGTCCTCAAGAAGGGCATCAAAGTAAGGTTAGGGGTTTTGTTAAGAATAAAGGATCAAGTCTAGAACATGCATTCTACATCAGCAAAGAACCTTTTCTCCACAGTCATCATCAAAAAGGTCACCAAGAACCTTATTAGTATGACTACAAAGCAAGATAACTCAAAGTCAAAGATTATCATCTTGGAGAAGGTCGAAAATCTGAGAAGCAGTCCTAATCTACACTACAACAAAAGGAAAACGCAGTACCTTTCACAGTCTCGGTGCCAGCCTCAAAATTTGGGTGTCATTACAACCCATGTCATACCATAGCAATCTTAATGACTTAGGCAGTTTCGATGATTGGTATTGAACAGTGCTCGAATGCCACAAAGATCTTTTCTCATGCTAGTCAACTCGAGTAAGGTTCTACTCCAGCAAGGAGCATTGCAACAAGGTTACAAACATATACAATCACAACATACATTTACAGCAATATCACTTCAGAAGGAGAACACAATACCACATATTGGGTCGACATCAAAATAGTGCTCTCAAAATTCTTGATTTCGATTCCACACCCTCATAGTCAAGGAATCAAATAATCTCAACATATCATAAAAGGAAGTAATGCTTGGTGTTGAACAATGTAAGTAAGTCTCAAGAAAGGTTATGGAACTATATTATACCAGGCATCTCAAGCAAAAATCTCATTGAAGGAGATCATTCAAGAAAGCATCAAGGTGAAGATTTCACCTTCACATGAAAAGTAAGAATCTTTTCATTCTATATTCAAGTTTGGTTAAATGACTTCATGATTGCAAGGATATCTATGAATTGGATGGGTTATCAATATTCCTTGCATGAAGAAGGAGAATAGACATAGTCCTCTAAGTAGCTGAAGTCATCAAAAGGTCTCCTCTGCATTTATGAAAAGGGATATTTATGAAAGATTCCCCCACATAGCAAAATTGGAGACATCAAAGTGAAGTAGATGATAAACTCATTCTCTTAAGATTCAATGAAGAAGGGCAAATGAAATCTAATCGACATGAAAGTAAAAAGGCATCAAAGGGTGTAGGATATATTTACAAGGTCTTATATGTAAGATCTAGGAATGAAGACAACCACCATTGATGCACTAGCAAGGTAAAAAATATCCATGAACAAGAAGGTTACCTCATTCAGCGGATTGTAATCTCTATGCAAGATAGAGAAGGACAAATTAATGGAAAAAATATTGAAGGTTAAAAGAACTCAACCATGTGCAGAAAAGGAAGGCAAGGTTGGTCCACAAGCAAGACAAAATAAGTATAGTTAAGATTCAATGCTATAGAAATATTTTGGAAGCTCATATCATTGAAAGATGGAGGAACTTGAAGAAAAGGACCAAGGAAAGAGGGAGTAACAAATCTCTCCTATGAGGAAGATAGTATCCCTCACAAAAATCTCCTATCATAAGCTCCTAGATCTTGTGTTATAAGATATGACAATGATAATAAGATGCATCATTGCATCATGGAAGCATTAGAAGCAAGAGCTCGTGACGTCACCATGGGAATCATGAAGAGAAAAAGGGAAAAAATCCATGAAAGTCAAACATGAAAGATATAGCTCTTGGGAATCTCATTGAATATTGAAGGAAAGAAAGATGTCATCCAGGACAAGGCTCATCATACATCAAGGCAAAAAGGAAACATCTGCGAGATGGGGATATGCAAGATCCTCAAGGTTCTCTGATGGAATCCTCATCAGAGGGTTAACTAATATAGAGAGGAATCAAGTGTTTCATCAGGAACTCCAACTTATGGAATTCATGGGATGATGGTGTGATGACATGAAGCAAATCAAGGGATTGAAGATCTTTTCAATCAAAGAAGATGTTGGAAGAAGCCTAGATGACCTAAAGGTAAAATGAGGTATTTATGCTTGTATTTAATACTATAATGGCATGTCATATGGTTGCAGGTAACATGGATCGTTACTTCTATCTTGAGAAGCATAATCAACAGAAAAATGATCTTCTCCTCTAAAATAATGCAGGAAGGTATAAGTCACACTAGATGAAATCAGCATAATATGTCCTCATATGAAGTATGAGGTAGTTGAAAAAGAAACTCTGATTGAAAGCTCCTGGAAATGAAATGTGTGAGGAAGGAAGAGATCGTGAGATATGCAACCATGGTGAAGGCGATCAACATCCAAAACACCAAGAATATTTGACTAGGAATCTCCTGGAAAGATATGAAGGCTCTGATGAAAGTCTGAAAAAAAAGAAAAAAAGATGAAGACCCTTGACAATGGATATCTTTGGGAGATGTGTCAACATGTATGCAGGATTTTGATACCTACATGAAGATGTCATGATGAAGAGCCATCTCGAATGGTACAATTTGATTTAATGTTATGTTTTGATTTCTTGAATAATATATGGATGAGTTCATGCAGGGCCACTGGCACAAGAGTTGTAAGTACTAGTACAACTAGCATTCATGTGGTGGATGGAAATTCCTAAAAGAAACATGATAAGGAAGAAGTAGCCATATGACGAAGGTTCCATATATGCATCAAGATTGCCACTTTCCATGAAGAAAGGAATGACATAACTAACCAAGAAGGAAAGTGATGGATGGCTAATGCCCTACAAGGAAGAAGCTCAACTAAATTTCATGACATCAAGGAGAGAAGTTGATCAAGCGGCTAAAGGACCCATGAAGAAGAAGTTGTTGATATATAGTAGAGTCCCTAGCTAAGAGGGAGTTCTGACAGGTCCCTGATCAAGAGGGAACTTGAATTAAATCACCCCTAATTACAAAGGAGTGACAATTGTGTTTTTCTATTTCATGTGCCATGCACTAGACCAAGACTAACGATTGTAAGTCTAGATGAAGGCCATGAACGGAAATGATAGACACATGTTAGACACATCATTCTTCTCTTCACCTGGGAAGAAAGAATGGAGGGTTGGGTAATCATTTAGCATCAGATACTCTTTGAGGATGTGTAAGGCGTCCAAGATAAGAGTAGGCAAGAGGACTGATATTCTTTGAGGGTTGGGAACCCAAGATGAGAATAGTCCTAGAAGGTCATACTTAGTGAAAACCTGGGTGGGTATGAACCTTGAGAGACAATGATGAATGTGTCTATAAATCATTGGTCTCACCGACATTGAGCTCATGGTCCTATAGAGAGATGGAGTTGTTAGTCAAGGCCTTGCACTATGACAATGTTGATTGATATGATGTTATACAGATGTGATTACCAATCTGATTCTTCATATGAGAAATTCTTCAAATTGAGAATGACCAAGTACCATCATGAATACCTCCCTAGTTAAGAGGGAGTGTTGAAGAAAATGTAACTAGGTTCAGTTTTCATGACATTGTAATCATGATTTTTGTAAAACAAGAAAATAAATTTATTATTCCTTGTTGAATGGGTTTCATGAGCAAGAGGTTTTATAGATGGCTCCCATTGAGAGCCTTAGGATTTATATTTAAGGTCAAAGAGTCAAAGTCATGAATAAGGAGCTCTTCATGAGCCTATGTAAAATTTATACAAGCCTAGAGCAGCCCTCTAAGACCAAGCACAATCCTCCAAAACAAGCAGAAAGAACTCTGCAAGCAAAACAATAAGGAGAACATCATGTCAGCCTCAAATATATATACAAATTCCATTTCGGCTCATATAAAATACGCTTGGTTCACTTGTTAAAGTTGGCTAAAAAATGGAGACATAACCACTATTTATACCCAGTTGGGGTATCCGCAAAAACTCAAATAGAATCTTGGACTTGTCTGAAATTTCGAAGGTGTGGTACAGAATCTCGAATGGCCTAGAAAGGACAATGTCTCGGATAGGGTATAGCATTATAACATCTCCATTGAGCATCATAAGTACAGTTTCGGTTGATCATTTTGGATGATCATCATGATTACAGTTTCAACATACTAGGATAGTCTTGGCAAATATATCATGATAAGGATCCTAGTACAAGAAGCTCTCAGCTATACACACTAGACGTCATTGAAGCGTTCACATATCTGAGTATGGAAGTCTCATCAACATAATGATGATCTCATTGAGAAGTGCAACAATGATCTAAGAGAAGATGGAGATATGGTGCAGTAGCTATGTTCTCTTCATTGTGATGAATATCTCAATGAAGGTGCATGAAAGATGAACTCGGTGAAGCAACAGTGTTGATGATTATCTCAACAGTAAGAAGAAGGATTGGTGACTTGGTCTTGGAGTGGCCTAGTACGTCAAGGGTTATGGCCCCGGTGTTCATCAATTGGAATCTCTATAATAAGAATTTTGTGCAGGTTTTCCTCTCCAAGAAGGAGAGGTTTTGGCCCTAGCAGAAAGCCAAACATCTTGTGTTCTTGTCTCTTTGTTTTTGGTAGTAGTTTAATGAAGTAAACTCACACTAATAATAAGAAGAATATCAAGCTAAGATAAATTGTAAAATCACTTCACAAATTGTTATCAAGCCTAGAAGAGTCCTACTAATACTAATTGCCCTAGATTCTTCAACACCCCCGTCCAATGATCGTCCTTCATTCACCCACTTCAACTCCTTCCAGTGCCCCATTCTAGTCATAGTCTCAAAAGCTAATGCCTCCTTACAAGACTAGTTTGCACCTTAAACCATCATGTTTCATTGTAAAATAGAATAGCAAAGTTAGCAACGTTGTAACAGCCCTCGTCAAAATTCCATGTAAAAGTTAATAAAGACAAAACTCAGACCAACTTCATGGGACACATATTCCAAGCTTAATGGTGGCCAAACCATCATAGTGGGTGTTCATTTTAGTTATTATGGCTAAAGGAAAATGGAAAAGCAATGGAAAAGGTTGTGGAAAGACATGAGGCATTAATTGGCATTTTTTATTTATGAAAATAATGGAAAATAGGAGAAAATGAAGGTGAAAGGTCAGGTTGCATGTGAGGAGGAAATGAAGAAAATAGAGGTGACATTAATAAAAAGGGTTTAGAGGATCAGTTCATGGTTTTTGGTCAGTTTAGTTTTGGATTTCTCTCTCTATTCTCTCTCTCACACAATCTTGGAAACTTAGAGTTTTCTTGGAGCACTTCAGCATTGGATCAAGAAAGGCAAAGAAGGCAAATAGGAAGCAAAAGATCAAGCAAGGAGGAACAAGATCGAGCAGCTACAACGAGTTCACTTGCAAGTATTGATTTGCATGTGTGATTTCCTTGCTAGATGTCGCATGCATGGTTATTCATGTGTGTTCTTGGTTCTCTTGTTGTCATGGGCATGGGTTTTTCCAAGTGTGACAGTTTTTTTCAGTGTTTCCTTGTGATTTTTGGATAGTCATGGTGTGATGGGTTCTCATGTTTTGGATGAGCTAGATTTCCAGATGGATTAGAAACTGAGTGAGGTGGATCTCCGAAAACAAAAACAAAAACGCATGGCCTAGTGATCCCTGAATCGGACTGAGGATCGTGGTAAACCCACCGGCCTAGTAACCCTTGAACCGGACTGAGGGTTGTGGTAAAGCCTCGTATTGTGTGCCTCAGTGGGCTTAGGAATCCTTGTCGGTGAATGGTGGGATATTCGGTCAAACCTGGAGGTGGTTTCCCTTGATCAAGCCTAGGAATCCTTGCCTGTGAATGGAGGGATATGCGGTAAAGCCTGGAGGGTGGTGTCTCGATTATGACCTAGTGATCCTTGGATCAGACTGTGGATTGTGGTAAAGCCTAGAGACTAGGAGATAGGAAAATTCCTCACAGTGTAAATGGAGAAATTTGGTGACATCCATGCTTGTTTGTGACTTAGTGATCTGGTGAGGATCACGGTAAAGCCTGATTCTATTGATGAGGGTGAAGTGGTTTAACCTTGGGAAGCCTTGGTTGGTCCTTTTGGTTTGAGACCCACATTCATGTTTGGAATATGGCAGAGGGGTGATTGACTAAAGAGAGACTTGGCTTAGTCAATCTACGGTCGAGTGAAACATGGTAGTCCCATATCGAGTTGGATTTTGCATTCATTAATAACAGTTCCTTTCCATTGTATTTTATGAGCAAATGTATTGGTTCATATGTGGCATTTATGGTTGTATCCTCATCATTTATGTTGTTTATATGTTGGTTATGAATATGTTTTATGACAGTGAAAATGTATGGTTCTCATCATGTTTTGATTTATAAATGATTGAGCAATGAATCTATGACCTAATAGATGATAATGCAGCTAATGTGATATGGCATTAATGCTTGTTAGAGATTCTCAGATAAGTATAAGACCCCTATGCTCAGATATTTTATTAGGACCTGTAGAATGCATATTTGTGACATGTTTGACGAAATGTCTATCATGGCTAGTAGGGGTCCATTCAAGTTTTTGTTCAAGATTTTGTGTTGGCATCATTGTCTCTATGTTTCTTTTCATTTCTGTAAATTCCATGAAGTTTTGGGCAGTGACTACGTCCTAGCCCTGGAATTTAGCCTTAAATCTCACAATCTCTGGCATAGCACTGGAAGAAAAAGGCTACAGTGACACTCAAGTAGGCTCATGGGAGCGACTGGGACTCTCAGTTGCTTGGAGGGCTTGGCAAGAGAGCGACTGGAGCTCTAGGTTCTTGAACTGTTGAGTTTCTTCAGGGGTTGGTCACCTAGAAAGGTGGGATAGCTCCTGAAGTTTTTGTAGGATGTGCGGATGGTCAGTTTGGTTGTGTTTTGTCGATTCTACTTCCTTAAGGTGACCTAGGAGGTTGAATCAGATCATAGTAGTCTCTCGTCACATGTTTACCCCGATTGGTCGGTTACTTAGGTAGACGTGGGAGGAGGGTGTTACAGGGTAGTATCAAAGCATGGTTTTGTTATCTTTGGGTGGTGTCTGGTTTCCATTCACCTTGTCTGATATCTAATACTCACGAGTGGTATCAGAACATGGTTTAACACTTGGAATGGATGGGCAAAATGTGTTTGTCATGTATACATGTCAATTGCATATGTGTTCTTTATGTTTGTGAACTATGTGCTTGTTGTGTATGCATGGTGGTGGTCATTGTTACAGATGTGTTGTCACGTAGGAGTTGATGATGTTGCTAGGATGCGTTGGTCATGAATACATGTCCATTGTATGTGCATGTGTTATGCATGTTAATGTCTATATGTTGTTATGCATGCATTGTCATGGTTAAGGTTGTTGTCCATGAGGTCAATGTATGCATTTTAGGTCATCATGATGTTGTTAGTATGTTATGATGTTGATGTGTTGATTGAGATAGAGCAGGAGACACAGATCATCAAAGCAAGATTGTGGCACTAGACTTCGAGGTAAGAGTAGATCATCATATAGGTTTGTATGTTTGGCATGCAAATATGTGGTTAATGGTTGTTATAAGAATTAGGGTTACTTATATACTTGTCATTCTATTGTTGTTGTGGTTACATGCATGGTAGATGCTAGTTGATCAATGCAGTCATATGCACGTTCATCGAATAGTCATGCATGGTAGTAACTTCTTGTTGTTATATGTTAGTTAACTTGGTGATTAGGGTTATTGCATTTAAGATCTTGATGTTATATGTATTGTGTTAACCTAGATTGGCCTGTGGAGATGATTATGGTTATGACATTCATGTATGAGTTAATATATTGTAATATTATGTCATACTAATCTAGAATAACTATGCATATATGATTGTTATGCATGAATGACAGTTGTTTATGAACTTATGAGGTGAACGTGTTAGCTAGTTACTGTTATGGATATCATGACCTTATTTATGAGTTGATGTGTTATGAAGTTATATTGTGTTAACCTAGATCGATTGTGCAAACAAGATAGCCTCCCTTGAGATACATCAAGGTATGAGTTTGCTTATGTCTTCTACTTGGTGTTTGAATGTTTAATTATGTCATTTAGTTGGTGTTTGAGTGTTTGGTGTCTATTATGTTGTCTATCTGTTGTTTGCATGTTTGATTACTTGCATGATATGAATATGTGTCTGTCAGATTGCATGAAGAAATGATCTTGTTTTAAAATGGTTGTATTAATACATGTGTTGAAACAAATGATATGAACTTGAGTTTAAGTAGGTGATAGTTTTAGCATTATGGATTATGAATGATGAATGTGAGTTGATTGTTGATTACGACATGGTTGTTAGACTTGGTTAAGGTTGATATATATATATATATATATATATATATAATATATATATATATATATATATATATATATATAATATATCTATATATATATATGTTGTCTTGATCTTTGGAACATGTGAATGACATGTGTGAGGAGTTCCAGGGAAATATGCATAGTATTAGCGTGACAAGGTAATAGTTGATGTGCTTATATAAATAACAGTTGGGTGATGTGGCAGTACATAGTAAGACTCGATTGCAACAAGATAAAAAGGTAAAAGAAAGGAATTGACTGAAAATTCCTTTGGCAGTGTTTGGAAACTGCAATTCTAAATGAATGAATGCTTTACATATAGGAAGTCTTCTTAATCTTGATTTCGTCTTACATTATGTCTATATATGTTATATTCCTAAACATGTATTTGACAAGTATAACAATGGTTTCGATCTATGGCTAAATCCGTAAAAGGAATTGGGGTCCCTTGGGAGATGGCATGGATGTGTTCAGTTACAAGGCAACAAGCTTGGCACAACAATGTAAAATAGCCGGTATATTGTTATATTTGTTTATACACTGACAGCTATGTGTTTATGGTAGTATGATACAGAGAATTGCATGGCAATGAGACTATCATGAAATCTTGAAGAAAGCTTAGGTTGATCTTTCCTTTGGAAGCACTGGGAACCCATGGGGATTGAATCATGGTGTTTGTTGCTAGTATTGTGCTTTTGGTCTTTTGTGATTTGTTGCACTTGATTTATGGCCTTAATTGTCTCTAGTGCATGATCATGTCACTTTGTTTGTGGTGTTGTATTGTTACTGGTTTTCATGATTTTCTTCTGGTTTGTTTCGTGTTCTTTCCTTTTACGTTTTGAGGGTCTTAGAATTGGTTGGGAAGGAGGAAAGTTAATGGAGCTTGGGGAGAGTTGAATGAAACCCAACAGGGGATGCAAGACTCAAACGAAGCTTGGTGCATGAGTAAGGATAGTTGAAACCAAAAGTATGATAGTGAATTAGATTGGTTGGGTCCATTGGTGTAAATGGATGGTGGCAGACAGTTATGAGAAAGGCAATAGAAAAGGTAAATTAAATGGATTTGAGGCGTTAGATGCCTTAGCTGTGTTGGGAACTGTTGTTCTCAATGTTGTGCATGCATGCACGGATAAATGGAGTTCTCTTAAATTGGACCTTATGTTATCTGGTAATTATGTTGTGATCATGATTATGTTAATATCTATATATGTATACATCTATGTATTTATGTCGTTTTTTGACGTGATCATGATTGTTTTATGTTAATATATATATATATATTTATATTATATATATTATATGTGTGTGTGTGTGGTGTGTGTGTGTGTGTGTGGTGTCCCCTCTGATAGGGTTGTCAGGGATCATTTTGTTGAGGAATGATTGCTTATGCAAGTGGAGGGCATGAAAAAGGTTCCTGGTATTACGGGGAATCAAGTGGGAAGAGTAGTCATGAAAAATCTATGAGGTCAATATTATGTGGTTATGAGTTGATTATACTATACCTATGTTATAGACAAACTATATTGAAGGATACATCAGCGGAATGAGAGCAGTATGATCTGCGGCATGTTGGGATAAGCATAGATGGCAGAGAGACATTGGAAGCAAGGTTACTTGGTAGAGACAATGTGGTTTTGGATGTGCAGTGCTACTCTTGTGTATATGTTGTGCATAATGTATATTCAATGATTGTACCTATGGTGTTGAGTGCATGTTGTATATATGGTGTTGTGTGTATATTGCATATGCAACATTAGGTCTAGATGGTGTTATGTACATGTCGGATATGTGGTGTTGTATACATATTGTATGGTGTGCATGATGGACATGCGATGTTGTGTACATATGGTGTTGTGCACACGTTGGATATGCGGTGTTGTGTACATAGTGTTATGTATATGTTGTATATGCCGTGCTATGTACATATGGTGTTGTGTACATGATGCACATGTTGTGTTATGTATATATGGTGTTGTGTGCATAATTATACATGTGGTGTTGTGTGCACGTGGTGATGTGTACATGTTGTACATGTGGTATTGTGTGCAGGTGGTGTTGTGTACATGTCGTGTATGTGGCACTATGTACATGTGTTGTTGTGTACATGTATGTGGCACTGTATACATGTATGTGGCACTGTGTACATGTGGTGCATTTGGTGTTGTGTACATGTGGCATACACGTTGTGTAGGTGGTGTTATGTAGATGTGATGTTGTGCACACATTGTGCAGGTGGTGTTGTGTACATGTTGTACATATGGCACTGATGTATGTGTGGTATTGTGTGCATGTCGTACATGATGTGTTACGGACTATGTATGTGTATTGAGTAATTGTGGTATTGTGACGTGTATTCGTTGTGTTGTACTTTGTGTAGTACATGTATTGTGTTGTGTTGTATGTTAGGTGTAGTTACATGTATTGTGTGGTGTTGTACATTGGGTATAGATGTATGTGTTGTGTTGTACATCGGGTGTAGGTGTATGTGTTTTGTTGTACACCGAGTCTAGTTGTATGCGTTATGACGTACATTGTGTATATGCACATGATTGAGGAAAAGAAAAATGCACTAAGTGTAGCTGGGTGTGGTAACTGATCCAGTGTGCATACAGAATGGACAAAAGATAAAGGTAGAAGCTAAGAATTGATTAAAGGATAAGTATCAATATTTTATTCCAGTTTTATTATGCATGTGATCTATGATTTTGATTTATGACAGTTACATGTGATCTATGATTCTGGTTTATGATGATTGTATGTAATTTGTTGTACCTTAAGAAACCAATTCCCTAGCTCTGGAAAAATTGTGCTGAAGACATTAATGATTATTGTTTGTTGTCACTTATTTGTCACTTTATTGTTTGTTGTATTCTTAAATGAAGGACCTGGAAAACTTGATCTTTAACCCTTCATATATATGTGATTGGAAAATCCCAAAATGTCATTTGTTGCTAGATATAAATGATGAATGAAGAAAGCTTGAAGAAGAAGCTTAAGATAATATGTTGCTTAACACAGAACCTACTATCTATAACTTAGAAAGGAAGGTGAAAACATCAAGTATAGGAGCGCTTTTTTAAGGAATTTTAACTTTATCTACATAAACAAATAAAGACCTGCAGCTTCATTATTATACTTGAAAGAAAAAAACATAAGATGACACATGACAGAGAAGGTTACAAAATTATACCCAACACTTCATGGAAATTTCTGATTCTTTCATTAATCAACAGCTATACCAGGAATACAGTGGCTCAGTCTCCAGGTTCTCCAAAATTCCAACAACCACCCATTTACAA
Organism: Pinus taeda; assembly: GCA_000404065.3. Taxonomy (NCBI): domain Eukaryota; kingdom Viridiplantae; phylum Streptophyta; class Pinopsida; order Pinales; family Pinaceae; genus Pinus; species Pinus taeda. The sequence goes on from APFE031029177.1 coordinate 170,671, forward strand.
TTCCTTTGTCAGGCTTTTATCTCTTCTACCAAATCAGTTTTGGAAACTGACTTCTTGAAACAGCTAATAAACTACTTTATAATAGTTACAAAGCTATTTTCTATTTGAGATTATTCAACTTTATTAAATATAAAATATTGAAACTCTAAAACTGTGCCAAAAGCTTTGAAAGGGGACTGCATATATGTCAGGAGTATTCTGATTGGTGAAAATACAAATAGACCCAACCAATCACCTTTTCTTTATATTCGTTTCAAACATTGATTCTTCCCCTTACACAGCGAAATTGACGCAAAACACGCAAGGCGGAACTGAAAGGAATTAACTTTGTTTAATAAATCTATCGGATCCGCCTATTCAGCGCTCCGTTAACTTCCCATCACAAATCGCAATCGGCGCTTTCCATTGTTATATCAACCCAATCCTTAATAAATTGCGACAAGACAGACGCGCTGGAATTATAAAACATAGCATATAAACTATTGGGTATGGGATCTTTATCGTTAAGCGCAGTCGGCAGGACCATATACAAATACAAATACGCTTTGCGATATGACGAACGCACTGGAGTATTAAACATAATGTATATACCATATCGGGTCTAGCCATCGCATATCGCAATCAGCAGAACCAAAACATATGTATTCAGTGCTTTACGGACCCACCAGCATTATAAAACACATTATATCATTTTTCGGGTCCAGCCGTCGCATATCGCAATCGGCGGAACCATATATATAATACGTTATGCGATATGACGAACCCGCCAAAATTATAAAACACGATATATATATGTTTTTCAGGTCCATCATCGCAAATAGCAATCGGCGAAACCCATATATACATGTAGCCCAGTGTTTCTTTTCTATCGGGACTTTATAACCCCTCTTCATTAATCCTTCGATTAATGTTTATTAAACCTTTGATTCTGCTTTATGCCGCATATATATATCCAAGCCCCATAACCTTATTACTTTGGACTTAACTCACATAAACCTCCTATCGGCGCTTATTTCTATTATAAACCCTTCAAAAGGGAAATACACATAATACATACCTTTTTCCTCTCATTCCGTGTCTGTACACATTTCTCGATGCAATCTTTATCGCTAATCGCAATTGCTCCCTCTGAGAGTCCCATTCACATATGCCCCTCCAACTCCTCTGATATGCGAATAAACATAACCTTCCGGATTTCAAATATATCAAAGTTGTGCTCAATACTTTATCGGTTCCATCATAGCGCATGTCATATTTCTTTCCGCCGATATAGGTCCCATGGATATTTGCGATGCGATCAAACTTTAAACAATGATTTAATTTTCCATATCTTTTGATTTTTTGCTTTGTTTTGTGATAAAACTGATAAATAAAGCTTAAACACAATATAAGCTACAACATGATTCATGATTTTGATCTATGATGGCTGTGTTTCGAGCTAACCGGATGTGATATGTTTATACATAATGATTTTATCAAAGATGCTAGTTTGACTTGTTGTGAAAAGAAGTAAACATGATTGAAAGTGTACTTTATTGACGAGCTACCAATGAGGTATGATGTGAATTTATTTCAAGTTATTTTAAATCTAATGGAAGTTATGTCCTTGGTATAGGAAGCACAGAAATGCATGATTAGGTGGTTGAAACTAACTGCAAGGATTAGCAGCAACAACAAAAGGAATTCAAACAGACAGTAGTATGTTGGTAAATCACTTCAAGGGCAGAGTCATTGTGGGACACTGGTGCCCAATAGTGTCCATTAATTGCCATGAGCATGTTATGACCGATATGATGGTTTTGAGGAAGGTATATGTCTCGGTTGTTGACATTCTGATGCGAGGAAGCCTTTCCAAGGGATGGATCACCTAAGATAGGGGATGTCAGGGAACTTGGGAAGTTAGTGACTCACGGAATGGGGTGACTGGATTGGCCGAGGGACTATGTAGCAGAGAAGGGAAGGTCGAGGAATATATTTGTTTTTGGTCGTTAGCATTGTCAGATGGAATTAGACACACATTGAGAGTGTGCCTTGAAACAATGAGTTGGTAATTATTCAGTAAGAGGACAAGTGGCGCAAGACTGTAGCATTGGACTTTGGATGCAGCTTTGACTTTGGCAGTGGATTCTGGAATTCCTGGGAAGAAGGTGAATCCTAGTACTACTTTTGAGGGTGGAGGTGTAAACCTCTAGACTCCATTGTAGCTGATACGAGTATCGTATCCTTTTATTTGTTGGTTGAGAAAATGTGCATATGTGTATATGTGTATATTATTGTAAATACAGTATCGAGTTGGATTTATAAAGCTCCATAGACAGTATGATTATTTGTTGGTTGAAGCAAATGTGCATAAGTATATGTGGTTGTTATTATAAATATTGTAATGAGTTATGTTATAAAGCTCTAGCAAACGATATATTTGTCATGTTTCAGCAGTGGTCATTGTAAACACTGCAACAAGTTGTGTTATAAAGCTCCATAGGCAATATGTTTTGCTTTTCAGCAGTCTTCTTGGTTTTAGGTGTCATTACACAATGAGGACGATGATGATGTTCCCCAAGGGGGAGGTTTCTGTAACAGCCCTGGTCAAAATTCCATGTAAAACTTAATAAAGACAAAAATAAGACCAAGGTCATGGAACACGTATTCCAAGTTGAATGGTGGGAAAACATCCTAGTGGGTGTTCATTTCAGTTATTATGGCTAAGGGAAAATGGCAAAGGCTTTGGAAAGGCATGAGGCATTAATTGGCATTTTATTTATGAAAATAATGGAAAATACGAAAAAAGAAATGCGAAAGGTCACAGGTTGCATGTTAGGAGAATGAAAGAAAATATTGGAAAATGAAGAAAATGGAGACTACATTAATAAAAAGGCTTTTGAGGATCAGTTCATGGCTTTTGGTTAGTTCAGATTTGGAGTTCTCTCTCTAATCCCTCTCTCACACACTTTTGGACACTCAATTTTTTCTTGGAGCACTTCAACATTGGATCAAGAAAGGCAAAGAAGGCAATGGGGAAGCAAAAGATTAAGAAAGACCAGGATCAAGCAGCTACAGCAGGTTCACTTGTAGGTATCAATTTGCATGTGCGATTTCCTCGCTAAATGTGGCATGCATGGTTATGCATGTGTGTTCTTGGTTCTCTTGTTCTCATGGGCATGGGTTTTGCCAAGTGTGACAATGTTCTTCAACATTGCCTTGCCATTTCCGAATAGCCATGGTGTAATGGGTTATCATGTTTTGTTTGAGCTGGATTTCTGTATGGATTCGAAACTAAGTAAGGTGGATTTATAAAAAAAAGAACACATGGCCTAATGATCTGTGAACCTGACTGAGGATCACGGTAAAGCCAATGGCCTAGTAACCCCTGAACTAGACTAAGGGTTGCGTAAAGCTAGGTATTGTGTGCCTCAATGGGCCTAGAAATCCTTCTCGGTGAATGGCGAGATATACGGTAAAGCTTAGAGGTGGTTGCCCTTGATCAAGTCTAGGAATCCTTGTTAGTGAATGGCAGGATATATGGTAAAAATTTGAGGGTGGTGTCTCGATTATGGCCTAGTGATCCCTGGATCAGACTGTGGATTGTGGTAAAGCCTAGAGATTAGGAAAAATGCAAATTCCTCACAGTGTAGGTGGAAAAATCTGGTGGCATCCATGCTTATTTATGGCCTAGTGATTCGGTGAGGATTGGGGCAAAGCCTGATTCTATTGATGAGGGTGAGGTGGTTTAACCTCGGGAAGCTCTGGTTGGTTCTTTTGGTTTGAGTCCCACATTCATGCTTGGAATATGGCACGGGGGTGATTGGATGAAAAGAGACTTGGCTCAGCCAATCTACAGGCAGGGGGAACGTGGTAGTCCCATACCATATTCGTTTTTGCATTTATTAATAAGAATTATTTTCCTTGGTATTTTATGAGCAAATGTATCGGTTCATATGTGGAATTTATGGTTGTTGTATCCTCATCATTTCTGTTGTTTATATGTTGGTTATGAATATGTTTTATGACAATGAAAATGTATGGTTCTCTTCATGTTTTGATTTGTAGATTGGGCAATGAATCTATGACCTAATAGATGATAATACAGCTAATGTGATAAGGCATCAATGCTTCTTAGCGATTGTCATATAAGTATAAGACCCTTATGCTCAAATATATTATTAGGACCTGTAGAATGCATATTTGTGACATGTTTGACAAAATGTCTATCATGGCTAGTAGGGGTCCATTCAAGTCTTTGTTCAAGAATTGGTGGTGGCATCATTGTCTCTATGTTTCTTTTCATTTCGTAAATTCCATGAAGTTTTGGGCAGCAACTAGGTCCTAGCCCTGGAATTTAGCCTTAAATCTCGCAATCTCTGGCATAGCACTAGCAAAAAAACGCTACAGTCACACTCAGGTAGGCTCATGGGAGCGACTGGGACTCTCAGTCACTTGGAGGGCTTGGCAAGAGAGCAATTGGGGCTCTAGGTCCTTGAACTGTCGAGTTTCCTCATGGGTTGGTCACTTAGAAAGGTGAGGTAGCTCCTGAAGGTTTTGTAGAATGTGTGGATGGTCAGTTTGGTTGTGTTTTATCTGTTCCACTTCCTTAAGGTGACCTAGGAGGTTGAATCAGATCATAGTAGTCTCTCGTCACATGTTTACCCTGGTTACTTGGGTAGATGTGGGGTGAGGGTGTTACAAACACCTCAAAGACCTCTCCTATCAGTGCATCAGCATGGCCATGCATTCAAGTTTTATCATCGTGAACAAAGGTCAAGTTACACAAAGGAGATTGCACAAAGAAGCTTCATCTTTAACTTCCCTCAAAACTTGTTCAAAGTTCCATAGTTTCCAAAGAAAGGGATCATCTGTGTGTCGCGATAATAACAAGGCTCAAGTGAGTTACATAAGACAACAAGGGTGATTAGACAAGTTGCGAACCTTATAATTGCTGCCTCAAACTTTAGAGTATCAAATTCAAAATTATTCAAACTAGCAGTCACTAGAAGGACATATTGAGCATATACATTGAAGTCCTCTAAACCAGTCAGCCCCCACCCTTAGGGGCTCCACTGGTTCACAGTAGTAGAACCATTAGCACATCCTCTCCAATGAAGCTCTATAATGGCAAACGTTGCACCCAAACTTTCCTTTTTCCCATTCCCAAAGACTTCAATATTCAATTTTGCCACAAATATAGAATTTTCATTTAATAGCCAACTGAGATCATCATATACTTCATTCACTAATGTTGCACGATGCATTGTGATTCAAATGTAATTTGGCCTTACAGCTCCCCCAGCTCCAGCTTACAGTTTTTCAGAGAGTTTGTAGATTAATTTCATCATTTAGATTTACAAATGAATTCCTGAATTTTCTGAACAGTTACTTTTGATTTTGGCTTAACATGTGAGCACTTTTAGTTTCAAATGTTCAACATGTCTGTAGTTGGTCTTTCCACATTTCAAAGCCATATGGTGTTGAGCCACATATGCTTCAAAACAGAACATTCTTTTACTAGGGTAATATAGTGTTAAAGCTGGGTTATTGCTTAGGTTAAAAGCACAACATGCCCTTACATATTATATGTTTTTTAGTATTTTAATCTAAGGTGTTATTACAGCGCATTTCACATGCTGGTGTATCTTGATTCTTGACTTGTCTCTATATTGATGGTCAACTTTATGGGCACAAACAGGCCACCATTGAATGATTAATCATTGTATACATAGACATCAAGGCAGATCATATATCATATTATTATATAAGTTCGATTAAAGATATTTTTATCAGCTACATTGGTCTCATATGCATGGGTTTGATGTCTTGCATTGTTGATTTAAGGCAATAGTATGGTTCCTCACAAATCTATTTGTGAGTTTTCTTATATTAATTTTATTTTTTGTGCTTAAGCTATAATTTGTATGTTTATTAATGACCCCTAAATATATTCTAGTAAGGGTATACTAGATAATCACAACAATAAGATCTTTATCAGCACCTTTACAATCAACTATATTGGTGTCGTGTGCATTGGTTTGATTCCCTGCGTTATTGATTTAAAGCAGTAGTATGGTGGTTGTTCACAAATCTATGTTTGTCTTTTGTCTTTATATTTTTTTATTTTATTGATTATTCTTAAGTTATTTTATGTTTGATAAGATGTGTTAATGACCCCAACGGCTACTAGTAAGGGTATACAAACTGACCACAGCAATAAATGACTATCCAAAATGTCTGGATAAAAACATCTTGGATAATTAATATCTAAGATCATTTAGAAAGTATAAGATCATTTTTTTCTTCCACAAAAAATAGTCATTTCCATTCAAATGAAAGAATGGAAATCACATTCTTTATATGCACTTGGCATGGATGCACAAGTAGATGAAAGTAAGATTTATTATCTTTTTTCCTGTATACAGTGAAGACTGGAGACATAAAAAATATGGATGAATTCTCACCAAACTGACCTCAAAAACACAAAAACTTGTTTCATTTTTTGACTGAAAGAAAAAGTAATATGACAATCTGTCATAATTTACATTTAAGTACTTGCAACATGATAAAGCCTCAGATAAAATTGGAGTTTCACTGAGTTGATACTATTTTGAGATTCTCCCAGCACCCACCTGTTGCACCTCCTTAGACAGTGCATCAGCCAAACTGTTGTGTCCATGATAGACATGAGTGAAATAAATAGTCTGAAACATGAGAATAACCTCCTTAAGCTGCCCGACCAGATCCTCCAACAAAACAGTGTAGTTGCATCTCTCCATTCAACCAGTTTATAACAAGGAGTTGTCCCCAAATACCTGTAAAGCCAATTTTAAGAGAATAGGCAACGTCATCAGTTCAGCTGAATTGTATGTACCTACTCCTAACCCTGTCCTGAATTTGATAAAATGCTAATCAGAGAAAAACAAAATGGTAGCAGCACTGCTATGATTATTTTGTCCTTGTCTTGCCCCATCAAAGAAACCCCGTGTTCAAGATTTATCAATGTAAATATCACCAATCTGCCTAGGACATCTTACCTCAGTAATCATTTTGCATCCTTGAAAAAGACCATAAATCTAATTGTAAATCTGAAAATTGGATATATTTCAGAATCAAGACTTCTGTCATTTTAGTTGTGTTGAGCTTTCTCTTCTGGATCCATCATATTGATAATTTTTGTGCCGATGTTTCAAACCAGCAAGTGCAGTTCAACTTCAGGACATTTGTTTACCTTCACAATCAATGCATTTCAAGATAAACAGATACCCCATAGTACGAGGCATGGGATTGATCTGTACTCTTTTAACTCCTTTTTTAAAACCAGACTTTAAGACATTTTTCTATTGTTGCACCCCTCCAGAGATTTTCAACTCCAGTAAGTCCGTTCAATATCTTTCCAAATATGTTGTGCATACAAGCATTTAATAACTAAACATGGAATTGTTTCAACCTCATCCATCCATAACAAGCAAATACTAGGGCCCTAACTTCCTCTTTTTTGTAAATGTCCCCAAGTGAGAACTTTATCCCACATGCTAAGCAGAAGAAAAAAATTGTCTTCATAGGGGCTTTTATTTCCAGATTTTCATGTAATTTTATTCTTTGAACATAATATGTCTTCTTCATCTATGATTCTGACATGGAATCTTTTCAATTTGTTCACATACAACTGCCAAACTAGCTACCCATTTCTCTTTAAGGTTGATTGTCTGTGACAATTTCCATCCCTGTTGTCAAACACGTATTGCAGCAGTATCCACAATCTGATGCAAAGACAAAATCCCTTTCTCGTGGAGGATATTAATCAATAAAGGATTTAGTTTTAATTGTTCCCCGCAACCCTTTATAGGATCTACTCCAATCCTTGCATTCTTACCATTACCAACCTTCCATGAAAGAAATTTCCAATGACAGGAAAAGCCAATACCTTAGTTTTAAAGTAATTTGAAACTATCTGTATATGTTTTCAGGGTTCCTTATCTGATCTAATAAAGATGCAGGAGCAATGTAATTCTGAAGAATTATGGACTTGCACAGGGTCTCTTGTAATGTCCCTGACCACTTAGGAAGCTTGTGACAGAGTCTGCTAGCCTAATGTGGTTTCTATAGGCTAAAGAGGGGAAATATTTAATAAAGGGGACTTAAATTGCCCAAGGAAAACATTATAAAGTCTAAAAAGGAGAAAGGGCGATATTCCCTAGGCAAGTACAAAGTCACTTTAAATTTATAAACTGAAATATCATAAAGTGACTTTATAAAAAGATTAATTTAATAAAAGAAAGGCAAAAAGGTGACCCTGAGTTTATAAAAGAAGGAAAATGAGGAGACTGTCCTCATTCATGCATTTGGAGTTTTGGAGAAAAGAGCTCTTGGAGAGTTTTCTTGAGGAGAAGCTTAAAGTTTTGGAACCCTAGCCTCCATTGCTGACTTCAGTGTTGAAACTAGACACCCTAGTTGGATTTGAAAGTGAAATCACACAGATTTCACCACTGAGTTTCAATAGAGAACAAGATTTGCAAGAAAAATTGAGGTTGCCAGGATGAGTGTTTTCTATCTTATTCTTTCAGGTTGAAGAAGACCCATCAGACGCATCGAACTCCTAGCCATGAGGAAATTAATTTGCTGAAGAAATGAGTAATAAAGAGGCTGGGACGTATTCCATACAGTGGCTGATTCCAAGACCGAGTCTATTAGTCTTTCATTGGCATATTTGGATAGGAAACTCAACCCAACTCTCTGCAGATGAATCTGGTCGAGTTCCTCTAATTTTCTGAGTTGAATCCCTTGACAAGCAGGGGTTTATCTTTATACTTCTCCTGGGATGAGTTCTGGCTAAAGTAGCACAAGTTTCCTTCTGTTTCAACTGAGTCGTGCTTCCCTCATTGGCCTGGACGAGCTCGGTTAGTGAATGGAACAATTTGCTATGTATATGTGAATGAAACCCATGTCGTATGATTTGCTGAGCACTTAGGCTGGACGTGGACATGTTCTTCACTCAGAAACTGAGCCATTAGAGTACACGCACAAGCAGATTGGTTACAAAACTGAAGGCAGCGTTGAAAGGTGACATTCCAGTCTTACAAAAAAGGACAAATCCTTGGTTCCTGGAGCATTCTGACTGTTGTTCATAGTGAAATAAACTTTGATATATGTATACAAGTTGCTGGGAGCCATTAGAGTACACGCACAAGCAGATTGGTTACAAGACTGAAGGCAGCATTGAAAGGTGACATTCCAGTCTTACTAAAAAGGACAAATCCTTGGTTTCTGGAGCATTCTGACTGTTGTTCACAGTGAAATAAACTTTGATATATGTATACAAGTTGCTGAGCAGCTGAAGCACTCCTTCCAATCATCTATTGTACCCAAGTTCCTCTAAACTATTTAACTTCCAATATGTTTGTACAGTGAATATAATGGGTCTGTTCTTGTTGATGATTATTTTGATGAAAAACATATATCAGCTGTGTGTAATTTCCTGAGACATTAAATAAATCAGTTCAATGCTTGGGAGGCCTTGTTTTGGTTACATACTGCTCACTATGTATATTTTCTGAAGTTTAATACCTAGAGAACAGCTACAGCGTAGTGTAAACTAACTGTTTGAAGAAATACCTCACTGAAACTCAAACTAAAAACTCAGAAATTTAAAAAAAAAAACAGAAGTTTGTAAAGAGGGAATTATACAGTGGTATCAGAGCATGCTCCTGGACAGCTGTGTTGTCTGAGGGCAGCCTAACAGTGATTACATGACAGAAGAAAATCCTTATACAGGGATCACATATAGAAAGAGACACACCTAAAGAGAACCAACTCCCCTTACAGAAGAAGATATCCCTGATACGGAGAGTGAAAAGACACCAAAAAAGGGGAAGGAGATAGAGGAAACACCTGAGATTGAAGGACCGGATATGGGAGACAGGGAGGAATAGGCCTTTAATAGCTTGCTCAGGGTTATAAATGACTTGGCTAAAGGCCAAAAAGAAATGGTGTAGACTTGATGAAAGGGATGACAAATACAAGGGCCTCCACTGGGACGTTGCCATTGAATGGAGAAGAGTCGAACAGTGGTAAGGGCAGTCATGCTCATACCCATTTGCAGAGCCATTCACACACTGCTAGTAAAATTCCTAGACCCAATATGCCTCAGTTTGTACAAGAGACAGCAGAGGACTTAACAAAGCAGGCTAATTTTGGAATCCCTTATGCAGATTATATGGAACAGTACCAAGCAATGGGACAGGATTGCTGCTATGAATTTTACTGATTTATGCCACCTTCAGTTGAAAAGCAGGCCTAAACCCTATGAGAGGTTCCCAAGGCAAAATCAAGAGCTACAGAAAACATTGGGGAAGGTGACCATGCCCTGTTTTGATGGGTCATCCAAATG
>APFE031029193.1:0-17526 GCA_000404065.3 Pinus taeda
AAACTTTAAACTAGCCTAAAATCTTTCACAACGCATAGTTGAAATTTAAAGAGAGAGCCCTCTCTGATTATAGATAGGCTAGGATCTATAATCCAAAGGTTGGTTAGTGGTTAACCCGGCCGTATTCCCTTGGGAGTCATAGGGAACAACCTGGGTGTTAACATAAATGGCGACTCCACTGGGGACAACCTCAGGATTTTCTAATTGCTGTATATTTCCTAAAGCTACAGGTGAAGCCTGAATGTTAGCCAGGAAGCCTTCAAAACTGTTTCTGTTTTACATTAACAAGTTTACATAATAGCTGCTTCAGTCTATCTTCATACTAGCTTTGAGACATACACAGCCATTCCAAAATCTTGTCTGGCCCTTGCAGATACAACAAAATTCTAAAAATACTCAAAAACAAATTCAGAAGCTGGCTCCCAAGAAGAATCAATGGTATAGAAGGTCAAATCCTGACCCTAACCCACCAACTGTTTTTGAAAACCCTAACACAATCCCTAAAAACATTAGGAAGTAGCAAAAACAAGAAAATCCTTCTGACTTGAGCCCTGAGACAGTCTGCCTTAACCCTGTTCCCACTCCAATCAAGGTTCTATTCCGGTCTACCCTTGGTTCCCCTAGTTCACCATCTACATCTCAAAGCCCTCCTTTCACACCTTCATCCACTTCACATATTCCCTTGACCAACACTATAGTCTCTGCCATACCTATTACTCCTATTGTCCCAATAGTTCCTGTTGTCCCGTTTATCCCCGTCAATCCTATAAACCCTGCAAATACGGCTAATAGATATGCGCCCCTGCAGTTACCTGCTAATGTTGCAGCCCTACCTCATGACTACAAATCCAAAATCTCATACTTTGACTCCATTGGCCCTTTCACAGCTATTCAGCATGCGAGAAGGATGCAAGATCATTTTGAGAACTATGAAATTGATGATGATAGTGTGAGAATGAGAATTTTTGTTCAAAGCTTGACAGGTGATGTAAGAACCTGATTTAGATCACTCACTGCAAATACCATAACAACTCCTGATGAGCTTTACCAAGCCTTTACTAATAGATGGGAAAATAAGAAAGATCCCTTGCACATACTGGGTGAATATGATACAAACAAACGGGGTCCTCAAGAGCCCGTTTTGGAGTATTGTTCAAGATTCAACAATGTATATAACGCAATACCACATAATTTAAGACCTCCTCCTGAATTAGCTTTGTACAAATTTCCGGATGCTTTTGACCCTGATATGGCATATCAGTTGAAGGAAAGAGCCCCTGAAACCCTTGAAGATGCCCAAAAAGTTGTTGTCACAGTAGAGGCTAACCTAATTGCCAAAAGAAACAGGGCAATATTGGAAAAGAGAACCACCTTCAAAGAAGAACCCTCAACCTTTGATTAGAAACTGGATGCAATACTCACTAGCATGAAGAGGTTGGGTGAAAAAGTAGAATCAGTTGAGAGAAAGTCATCATGGGAAGCACCACAAAGTAACCCTATCATGAATCCCAATTTTAGGAGAAATCAAAACCCAAACGTTGGCAAGACCAGTTCTGATCCAGAGATAAGACCTCCATTCCAGGAAAACTATACTGAAGCATCCACTTCAATGAGCAAGTAGATTACACCCACATTAACCTAATGGGCCTGAATGATGAGTAACAAGTTTTTCTGAGTCATGAAGATCATAAGGAGGATGACATTAAGCAGTTCCAAACCAAGTCAGGTGAGTCATTTGACTTTAAACAAGGTTATGACACAGCCGTTTATGAAGTTCATAAGCAATACAAGCTAAGAAGCAGAACTGTAAATGTAAAACACCCTGAAAAAGAAAAGGATAGCTTGCAGCCCAAAAAAGCCATAGTCCCAGAGCCACATGACAAAACTGATTTAGTTACAAATGAAATAACCGTTGAAGAAGTTACTGAACTATTTCCCTCAAAACAACACCCAATGGCTGAACCTCCTTTGCAACCTAATCCACCTAATACTCCTCAAGAGATGAGTAAAAAGGATAAGCCTCAAGATCAAGATAAGAATCAAGAAGAAAACTTAATGAACAAGGAAAATGTTGTCACCCACAATACCAAGATCCAATCTGAAATACCTTTTGACTTAGAAGCTGAAATTGGCAAATTAAAGATAGCTATTCCTCTTTCAGAATTAGCCAAGCATGACATTTACAAACAACAAATCAAGAAGTCCCTTCAACTTACTCGTAATAAAGATAATGTCAATGTGTTAGATGACACCGCAGAATTGCTTTTCGGTCCAGAGGTTGATGGAAAGACAACAGTTACAGGGATCTTATCTTTCTATGTCAGCTTGCATGTTCATGATAAGATACTGCATAATGCAATGTTTGATTCAGGCGCCTCTCATAACCTTATGCCTAAATCAGTGATGGAGAGGCTCAACCTAGACATTACAAGACCTTATAAGGAGCTATTTTCATTTGACTCCAGCCAAGTTAAATGTTTAGGCTTAATAAAAGATCTTTGTGTGTCACTTGTCCAGTACCCAAATAAAACAATTCTAATGGATGTTGTAGTTGCTGATATCCCACCCAAATATGGAATGCTGTTATCAAGATCATGGGGGGCTAAACTCCAGGGTTCCCTACAATTAGACATGTCATATGCCACCATCTCAGTCTTTGGTCAACCCAAGAGGCTATATAGAGAATCACTTATGAAATACATGGTCAGTAGTGAAGATAAGCCTCAAAACTTTCCCATATATACTGTCCATTCTGACATAGACTCCTATATTCTCTTCAATGACAATACAGGTCCCACAAATGATGAATAAACCCAGACACTCAAACAAGATCGGCATATAAATGGAGAAACTCCTGATCTAGAAATATTGGTGGAGAAATCAATAAACAAAAATGTTCAAGAAGACAAACCAAATGTAAGCCAAAATCTCAAATTGTTGATGCCAAGTCCCACAACAGTTGACAATTCTTCCCTTAATCAAGAAGTCCTTTGGTTTCTTGAATTCGATGGGTCAGTCAACAAATTAGGGGCAGGAGCAGGGGTTTGGATACATAACAAACAAAACAATCATGCAGAGGGTCGAGCCTATAGGTTAAACTTCAGGTGCACCAACAATATGGCAGAATATGAAGCTCTCTTACTAGGACTCAAGCTAGTAAAATCCTTAAATGCCATAAAAGTTTCAATCCTAGGAGACTCGGACCTAATTATCCAACAAGTAAAGGGAAATTTTTTCACTAATGACAAAAGACTGAGATCTTATAGGTCTGCTGCTGCTGAAATACTAAATTCCTTCACTGAATTTCAAATAACCAAAATTCCTAGAACCCATAACCTTCATGATCATAGTTTGGCCACATTTTCAAGCACTTTTAAACTACCTTTTGAACCCCAACATTGCTTTACAGCTGAGATAAAACACAGAACTTCTATCCCAAACAATGTCAAGGATTGGCAAGTATTTGAGGATGACACACAAATAAACAATTTCTTGACTCTGCAGCAAGGATTTTCAGGACTGAACATTGATACAGAGGCTGCAAGTGATTCACAAATACTAGGTGAGCTACACCTAACAAATATCTCACTCAAAACAGCAAATCAAATGCTTTGTCCAATAAACTTTGACCAGGAGAAAATACAAGAACTTGAACAATTTCATTCTGAGGAAATAGCTGATACTGAAGCTGAAGTCATACAATGGAAAGACAATTTTCTTCCAATAGGCCTAGCTCCATTGGAGGAAATTTTTGACTCAAATGATGTCCCTAGAAAACCAAAATTGCAGCCCCTTAATGCTGCCATTGAAGAGTGCAACATTGGAACTGTTGAAAAGCCCAATATAATTAAATTGTCTGCATCTTTACCACCTAATCAAAAGCCTAAATACATTGACCTCTTTAAAGAATTCCAAGATGTCTTTGCATGGAGTTATGAGGATTTAAAGTCCTGTGATACCTCCGTCATTCAACATACTATCCCTCTCAAGCCAAATCAAAAACCTTTTAAACAAAAATTGAGGAGAATCAATCCTATGCTTCTCCCTTCAATTGAAAAAGAGGTACAAAAAATGTTTAAAGCTGGCATCATAGTACCAATCAGATTCTCATAATGGATTTCAAATTTGGTCCCTAAAAGAAAGAAAACTGGTGAAATAAGGCTTTGTGTTGATCTAAGGAACTTGAATCAAGTGTCCCTAAAAGATAATTACCCCTTACCCAAGATGGATCACATATTGTAAAGAGTAGTGGGGGCCTCAAGAATTTCTTTACTTGATGGATTCTCAGGCTTCAACCAGATCCTAGTTCACCCTGATGATCAGGACAAAACAACATTTGCAACTCCATGGGGAACCTTCAAATATGTCAAAATGCCTTTTGGGTTGAAAAATGCAGGAGCTACCTTTCAAAGAGCAATGGATATTGCGTTTGCCAAAGAAATTCATGATTTCCTTGTCATCTACTTAGACGACCTCACACCTTTCTCAAAATTTGACCAAGAACATTTGAAACATCTAAGGCAAATATTCATAACTTGTAGGAAATATGGGATTTCCTTAAATCCCAAGAAATCCCTGTTTGGCTTGGAAGAAGGCAAGTTATTGGGTCATATTATTTCAAAGGATGGCATTAGGATTGACCCAGACAGAATATAGGCCATCTTGCAAATGCCCCACCCAAGAAACATCAAAGAATTACAAGCATTCCTGGGGAAGATCAACTTCCTCAGGAGATTCATCCAAAATTTGGCAGAATTGAGCAAATTACTAAATAATATGCTGAAAAAGGATTCAAAAGTAAAATGGACAGTAGAAGCAAATCAAGCTTTTGAAGGAATAAAATTGGCCCTTACCCAAACTCTAGTCTTAACAAATCCTCAATTTGACAAAGAGTTTATCATTTTCTCTTTTGCTTCCCAGCATACTATTGCTGCTGTCTTATTACAGAAAGATAACCAAGGAAATGAGAGACCTATTGCTTTCTTTAGTAGAGCTCTTAGAGATGCACCCCTAAAATATTAGATCATGGAAAAGCAAGCATATGCCTTGGTCAAAGCCATCAAAGACTTTAGAATTTATATCCTATACTCCCATGTTATAGCTTATGTACCAAGTCCCATTGTTAAAGACATACTCACTCAAGAGAACTTAGAGGGCAGAAGAGGAAAATGGATTTCCAACATCTTAGAATTTGACATTGAAATAAAACCTACAAAACTGATAAAAGGGCAAGGTTTGGCCAAATTAATGTCTGAAACAAATTTCCAAGCCTTGGACATCAACCAACTTGACAATGAATCGGAGCTGGCGACTCCAAAGATCAATGTAGCCTTTGAACAATCTTTGTGGTATTCTGATATCTGTTATATATTGCAAAACCTGTGTTCTCCCCCAGGATTGTCCAGAACTAATTGTAGGTTCTTAAAAATGAAATCCTCAAGATTTTTTGTCATGGAGGGCAATTTGCTTTGGAAAAACCATGAGGGTATATTGCTAAACAACTTAATTGAGAATGAGGCTAACAATGTCATAAAAGAATTTCATGTAGGTGATTGTGATGGACACTTGTATTGGAAGTCCACTGTGGATAAAATACTAAGGGTTGGTTACTATTGGCCCAATTTGTTCCCTGATGTCAAAAATTTCACCACCTCATGCCATAAGTGTCAAATATTTGAGGGAAAGAGAAAATTACTACCACTCCCTTTGAGGCCTATTGCAACAGAGAGACATTTTCAGCAATGGGGCTTGGATTTCATTGGGGAAATTCATCCCTCATCCTTAGGCCAACATAGATGGATCCTCAAAGCCACAGACTACTTCACCAAATGGATTGAGGCCATCCCATGTAGACAGGCAAATGATTCAGTAATCATTCAGTTTTTAGAGAACAACATATTGTCTAGATTTGGTTGCCCCAACAAGATAATAACAGACAACGCTGCTGCTTTTAGATCCAAGAAAATGGTGAATTTCTGCCACAAATTTCATATTACTTTGGGCCATTCCACTGCATACTACCTTCAAGGAAATGGCCTAGCTGAATCATCAAATAAAAGCCTGATAAACATCATCAAGAAGGTGTTGGAAGAAAATAAGAAGAATTGGCATAAGAAACTTGTGATGCCTTATGGGCAGATAGACTAACAACCAAGAGATCCATTGGCGTCAGCCCATATGAGTTAGTCTATGGATTAGAAGCCAATTTTCCTTCATCACTAGGGGTTCCTGTTATGAAACTTCTTCAAGAAAGTCAAGCTGAGCCTAATGACATGCAAAGAAGGATCATTCAAATAATATGTTTGCAGCAAACCAGAGACCAAGTTTATAGTAGAGTACAAGTTGTTCTCCAAGAAAAGTTAAAGAAAGCTTTTGATAGAAGGACTAAGGCTGAAGATTTCAGCGTAGGTGACAAAGTCCTCAAGTGGGATTAAAGAAGGGAAGATAAAGGAAAACATGGAAAATTTGATTCTCTTTGGAGAGGACCATTTATTATCCAAGTAGTGCAAGGAAACAACACCTACTTCCTAAAAAATCTGGATGAAACTGACTTAAATGAAGGTCCTGTCAATGGCAGGATGTTGAAGCATTATTTTGACTATTTTCCATGCATATAGCAGGGTCTTTTCTCCTGTACATAATCAGTTGTATATATCTTCTTTCAGCATACAAATAGTTCAGTTCAAAAAGGTTGTTGTAAATAAGCAGAAAAAAGCTTTATATTCCAGAAGTTCCACAGAGGTGACAGCCTCCAGTTTTGAAGTACAAAGAGAAAGTTTTCAAATTTTTGTAGGCGCAGTCAAGGGCCAAGGCATTCTAACCTGCTGTTCTTGGTCTTTCAAAATAAAAACCATCCCCAAGTGGAGCCACTGTTAGCTACCTATACCAATAGGTTTCATTTTTCATGATTGGCAAGGGGAAGTGCCAATATGATCTACTTTGGTGATACAAAGATCTCATATTTTTGTGTGAAAGAAGTATATCTACATTTGGTTGATGCTGCCCTACTTCAGAATGGGTGATCCAACAGCCTAAGCATGTGGTCATGCCATGTTTCAATTTTTGTTGTAGATTAGAGAAAGAAACCTGTCCAAACCTCAATGTTGGCAGGTAAAGTAGATAGGTAGGGAAGGAAGGTTCCCAACTGCTTAATCTGGGGCCTTGGAAGCAATAAGGGTTAGCTTTAGATAGAAAATCAAAAGAAAAAGCCAAAGGAAAAGAAAAGGCACAAAAGGGTTTGCAAATCTAAGTGCACCCTCCTTGGAGTAACAAAAAATGCTAGGCAATAGAGTGGGTAGGCAGAGGGGGTTGCAGAAAGCATGGTTCATGGCATTTCACTGGCCTAAAGCAAAGGTAAAAACATGGTGCCAGTACAAATTGCCTATTTACAGCAGTCTTACAGAAACTTAATGAAGCATGTCTAACTTCCAGATCACCCCCTAGAACATTCATGACTAACATCCCTATGCCACCCATGTTCATAAAAGAAGTCAAAGTCTTCTGTTGGTTCTAGTTTCTTTAAAAGCCAAATTTCTCGTGAAAAAATTCTTTTCATTTTGATCTACTTCCTAAAAACTAAGTTGATTTCAAATAAACAAACTTAGTATTCTACCCCCCCTCATCCACCTTATCCACTCATATTAACTACTAACCTATCACTATTTAACTCCTTATACCCCCTATTCCCCCTATTACTATGTAAACTTGGCAAAAAACCCAAAAAATACCTATATATCCCCTTCCCCAAGCATTATAGCTCTATATATCGTTTTCAAAAGTCTCAAGCGCTAAAACATTTGAGCGCGACCCAAAGAGCGCCAAAAATTAATCCTGGGATTAATCCAGGATTTGCTCAGATTAAATAGCCAAAACCCGCTTTGTAACTAAACCTTTGAAAAAACCCATGTTAACCCATAACTCTGCAAAAAACCAAAAACCCACTTTTTTAATGTTCCGCCAGGCACGCATTTCCAAAATAATAATATTTTATGTTGCCCCGCCTCCCATATCGTACGTGCAACTCATCAACCCGTCGACCATCGGATCTGAGCTTTCCCATCCGACGGCCCACATGCATATCAGACGAGCCCCGATCACCGAAAGTTACCACCCGAGAAACTATCAGAGGGTGACGTCAAGCCCCTGCCACACGTCACCCCCAGATTCTATCGAGTCGCCCGCTGACAATACCACGACCGTATAAAGAGCAGTCCGAGAAAACCCACTTACCGCTTTATTATACCGCCTACCCACGCCAGCGCTACGCCCGCCCACGTCATTTCCACTCGGCGCCCTGTCGGCACCCCCGCCCGCCAGCGCTCCGACGTGTCCGACACCTTTGCAATCCCCATGGAACGCTCACAGACTGCCATTTCACTCGATGACATCATGCTGATGTCATCCAAAAAGCGCGTCAATACCCAAAAAGTCCATATTTTAGCCAATTTTCGTGTTTTTTCTCACTTTTGCTAAAAGAAATATTTCTCACCTCTGCATGTAAATTACGACCACCTATCGCCAACTTGTAAAAATCAACCTGGAGGACGCTGCCGCCTCCCACCCGCCTGCATTTGCGACCATTGCCGGCAATTCACCAGGTATTTACCCAAAGAATCCCCTCAGAGCTTACTTATGTCCATAATTCTCCAGAATTGAAATAACAAGAGTAAAGAAACCTACTTACCAGCAAATTCCCGACAAACCAGCATTCCTTTACAAGTGTAGAGCCAAAATTCACCTGCTGAACCCATATACAGTCACCTTTTCCGAAATTCCCACTCTGTCCACGCATTCATGGACTGAAAACCTGAAAGGCATAATTCACCGGGAAAACAGTGTTACCAGTCCCTGCAGTACCTCAATTAACTCCCTTTGAGAATTCTACACCATTGTCACCACAGTTGCCTCATTTACCCTTACAATTGGCTTTACTTCTGCAAAATTAGCCCTCTGTGTTCTCCTGCCCACTGAAACCAGTTCCAGTACAAACTCACAAATACTACCCAGCCATGGAAACACCAGTAGCCCTGAATGTTCAGCCTCTAAATGCCCCACACAAAGAGCTAGAGTGGAAGACCCTGGGTGATAGAGATTACCAAATGCTAGACTGCACTTCCATGACCTCCAAATTCAATTCACCTACTGAATGAGTTAAAAGCCCAATATCTCAGTGGAGATGATACCTTAGGAATTTGGGACTCCAACCTACCAATTTACAACCTTCCTCAAGTCAATGTCCTCCCAGACATGATAAATCAATGCCGGTCTAGCTATGACCCCTGTCAGAGAGCCGTTCTCAGCCCCTCAGGCTCAGTATTGTTCCATATAACCCCTGAGGCCATCAATGAAATGCTGCACTTTCACACTACAAAGCCCCTAACTCCTCTCTCCATCCATGACTTGATAACGAAAGGGGGCAAGCTGTCAAGTGCTCAGATTGCCAAGATTAACCAGTGGTTTATCCAGCCACAATTTGAAGCTATGAGCACCACCCTTCCTATAGCTTATCAATATCTTAATGAACTGGGCAAAATGCTGGTAGATTTGATCAGTTACATCCTGGGTTATGGGACATATGAGGATGTGGATGAAACCATTATGGCCATGCTATCCATTTTCTCCCCTGGAATGCCTCCTGCTGTGCATTATGATTTCGCCACATTCATTGCCAATAAGATTCATGAGCAATTGATGAATCTAGAAAGGGAAAAGGTGTTTAGATACACTAGGTATATATATCATTTATTCTTGTTTTATCAGCCTGATGCCTTCCCTGTCCATCTCAAGAAGCTAAATGCCCAGGGGAGCCCAAGGTCTATAGTGTTTTGGTCTTCAGTCTGTCATCTTTTAGCTTATTCACCTTACACCTACTGTGAATTCATTGACCTTTTCATCGATCCAGCTATGACCTTATTATTGGGTGTCCCTCCTCCCAGATTGATAGAGGAAATGCAAAGAATTCTCCACCTCTCAAAGGCCTACAACATTGGTGATTGGTACTTTTACCAACACCACACAGTAATCAGAATATATGGCTGTGAGTTGAGTCCTTATAGGCTGCCAAGATATGTCCCTATGAGACTCTTTGCCCTAGAGTACTTTAGGCAGTTTGGAAATTCAGACTTTGTCCATTTCTAAAGTAAAAACAAGAAGGTGCAACTAAAGGTGAGAAATCAGCTAGGCCCTTTTCTGTACAATAAAAGGGAGGAAGGATGGAAGGAAGATGACATGATCCTAGAGACCCTCAGACTACAAACCAGCTTCAAATGGGTGCCTTATGACCCTAATCATTTCATTTCCCTCAGGAGGATAAGATACAAATTGGGTGGCTACGCTCACGTGAAACTGCCTCATATTGAGCAGTATGCCAATGATTTAAGCTGGAAAGAGGGCACCCTAGAAGAGCCAATTGGTAGAGAGCAAATGCTACAAAGAGAAGCGAAGAATCTTGAAAAAGAGGCTGACTTGGAAACTTGTGGACAGGTTTCTTCCTCCTGTCAAAGGCAACTTGGAGTAGCTGCCTCATCTTCCACAGCCCAGCAGCAAGCAGCCGGAACTGCCCAACAGGAATCAAGCAAGGATAAAGACAAACAGATGGAGCAGGAACATCCACCTCCTAGGACAGAGCAGCAAGCAGAAAAGGAGGTAGAGCAGCAAGAAGAACAGCAAAAAGAGGGGCAGCCTGTACAACAAGAACAAACAGCTGAAGCCCCAACACCTACTGAGCAACAGGCTCAAGAGAATATGCCTCCTGGGCAAGAAAAGACAGTGGAGGCCTCAGTGCTTCAAACTCCACAAAAGCAGGAAAATGGAAAGAAGAGGGATAGAGAGTAGGAGACTCCCCTCACCACGTCCACAAATCAAGGGGAGAAAAGGCAGAGATTGAATCCCCTCTCCAAGGAAGAAATGCCTATGGGGCAATCACTGGGCATGGGCCCACCGAGCATGGAGGCATCTGCCAGTTCCTTTCAGCAGGAACAAGAGAGAACCCTTGGAGGAGATGTTAGCTCCTCAAGTCAACAAAGGAGAGTAGAGGCAGGCATCAAGCAACAATTTATTGATATTAAAAGGAGAAATGAGCCACTCAGGCTCCAAATCTACAACTAGTTGCTCAAGATGGCCCCTACCAATCAACAGAGGCTTATGTCAACCTATGACATCACAGAAGGGAAAATGACCATGAGTCATTTCAAGCCCACTATGCTGCAGCCACAGTCAGCTGCGGACTATATAAGAACCAACCTTGAGGTTCTTGCCAAGGACATCCACCCTATGGACCAAATAGAACTTCACAAGCAAACGGGTGAGATGGTCTATGCAAAATTGGCAGATAAAACATTGTTAGCTAATAGGTTGGAAAACAGCCTAAATAATACAGCTGCCCAACTTGAGCTGGAGAAGGCATCCTCTCAGGCCAAAGACAACAGGATCAGGTCTTTGGAGGATATAATCATAGAGCTTGGGCATGACCCAAAGGATCCAAAAGCCATGCAAACGCTGCTGAAGATAAGAGATGCAGACCTTGCAGCCCTAAGAAAGAAGGTGAAGCTCCCAGCAACCATTCACCCTCAAACAGAATAGGTTGCTCAGCAAAGACAAGACTAAGAGGTAGCAACATTGCTGGTAGCACTTCACAAACAGCTAGTGCAGACAGAAGGGAAGCTAGAGGACACAAAGGCTGCACTGCAGGCAGCCCTACAGCAGAAAGAAGGAGGCCAGACTTCTCAGCCCCCTCCAGATGTCATAAACCTTGAGGAGCCCCCACAGACTACTGCTCCTCCTACACAGCAGGCAGCGCCATCAACATCAACATCGGCAGTAGCACCAACCTCAGAGCAGGCTGCCAGCCTCGATATGCAGAAATTGATGAGTGAAATTAAAGTCCTCAAAGCCCATATGACAGAGCTGAATGGAGCCAAGGAGAATTTGGCTAAGCTGAATGAAAAATATGACAAAACCAAGCAGAATGTGGCTGAGAAAGGGAGAGAAATAA
Organism: Pinus taeda; assembly: GCA_000404065.3. Classification (NCBI taxonomy): domain Eukaryota; kingdom Viridiplantae; phylum Streptophyta; class Pinopsida; order Pinales; family Pinaceae; genus Pinus; species Pinus taeda. The sequence goes on from APFE031029193.1 coordinate 11,993, forward strand.
AAGCTCTCAAAGAAAAGATAAAGGAGATGGAGAAAGAGCTCACCCTTGACAAAGTGGTGGCTGAGATCAGGACAGTTTTGTGGACCCACATTGGCCAATCAATAACGGATCAGTGGCAATATATTGAGACTATCCATGAGCAAATGGAGCTCATAGGCAAAGCACAGAAGGAAGTCCATAGAGCAAGGGCATCTCTAGGCATTATGCCTGAGATAGCCAGCAGAATGATTAATGTGCTTGATAACCGGACAGGTCCTTAGCTGGCAGCAATTGGAATCTCCAACAGAATAGAAACTATCCAGCTGATAAAGAGGGTCCTCACATTGAAAAGCCTCGTGCAGAAATTGGATAGAAGAAGCCAGGACATGCAAACAAAGGTCAACAAATTCATGGATAAATTTGCAGCATTACAGGGCAGAGGTCTTCCTAGCTTGCTGAACAGTGCAGGGAGACTGCTATCACATGAGGTTTATGCAAAAAGAGTGAACACATTTGCCACCAATCAGATCAATCAAGGATCAAGCACCTCACAGGTAACAGGGCCAACATCTAGGCAAAGTCTCTATGACAGAATAGGGAACTTGTTTTTTATTATGAATGAGATCAGCCATTTGTTTGAAGTGCCTCCAAACTTCTACAAATACACAGAGGCAGATGAGACCTTAGATGCAATTTTGAGGCATCAATTACCTACACAGGAATGGTGGACCTCAATGATACAGTTATTACTATAAGCAGGAGGTTTTCATCAAAGTTTTGTCATCGAAATATATAAGTGATAATATTTATAAAGTATGATGCATACACTATGACTGGAAAAAATGGAATGAGCCAACTCAACAGGAGGATTCGGCCACTAAAAGCAACACTGACAGCTACAGGTAACAGGGCCGAGAAAGCTACAACATGACAGAGTATAAAGACACATCATTCAGCATTAATGCAGAACACTCAACCGACTCAGTGTCCTCCAAAGGTCAAGAAGAGTGCTGACAGAATTGAAGACCATTTATCTTACATTTAGGGTAGAAATAACTTTCTTATATGCTATTTTGTAAAGTTGGTGAGCGTAGTTAATCTATCAAATGACTCGGCATTCAGATATTTTGTAAAACCTATTGCATATATTCCCCCTCGCATAAACTTTGAAGGGGTTGGTGTTTTGTTGTTCTCTTATGAAGAAATGAGAACTTGGCTGTAATTTCTAAAGGATGATATAAATAAAGCTTGGAGTTTACAAGAATTGGGTCTTACTGATGCATGTTGTGTTGGAACCATTGAATGCTACAGGATTCTAGTGCTATGGCTTAATATAATAAGTGTTCTCTATCTCTGTTAATGTTTTGTTATTTGTTTAAGCTCACATCTCCCATATGTTGTTCTAAATAATAGGAAGAAAGAAAAAGAATAGCTCAGGATTTGTCCATGGAGACACCCTGATCTCAATCTATCTTCACTATAAATGTTTTCTATAACTTCAGCTGTTTAAATTGGAATTCTTAACTGCTCCAATAAGCCCTGAATATTTCACAGTTACTATTTAGTAATTCATGTATGCTACTAAGTAGAAATTGTTGTTCAAATCGTTATCACACTGTCGGTAATTCCATTCCCCATTGTTTCACTCACTAATCAGAAATTCATTTTAAGAATAGCCATCTAGCCTTGTAGTAAAACTTTCTCCATCACAGGCACCAGGACTGTCTCAGACTTCTGACTCCACATACCCAATGGATTAGTATCTTTCACACATTTCATGCCCTTCTCACAACAACAGTTCACAACCAATGTCTGAAACAAAAAACTAAAACTTATAACTAGCCTAAAATCTTTCACAAAGCAGAGCCCAAACTTAAAGAGAGAGCCCTCTCTGATTATAGATAGGCTAGGATCTATAATCCAAAGCTTGGTTAGTGGTTACCCCGGCCGTATTCCCTTGGGAGTCATAGGGAACAACCTGGGTGTTAACACAAGTCATAGTCTCACTAAAAGCAGTTATGGGAGGTTGCAAAACCAAGTTTTTTCAACCGAAGGGATATCCATGAAGTGATTCCATGTATTTACTTCTACTTTATATCAATATTATAACTTCGCATGCATAATAACTTCGCACGGATGATTAATTTGTAAAAACACATAAAATCTAATAGATAATAGTATATCATATAGGTCTTCGCATAATTCAATCAAAAGCATACATAATCATATACATAACAGTAGGAAAATAACATACATAGAGATACAATACTTCACCAAAACTTATTTATTAAACAAGTCTTAATTAGATTCACTTCTCTAACCTATGCACTCAGCTACAGACTCTTCAAGGTCTTTGCGCACTCATTTGCAGAGGCTTTTCCAAAACTACAAACTACAGAGGTGAAAATAGAGATTCACTTATGCTTCTATGATTAATATTCTACTCCTTTCCTTTACAAAGAATTACACATCCTTATATACAATTCATCTATACAAGGACTACTATCCAATGCCCATTACAAAATAAGGTCCTTGTCCCATCCCTAAAGCCCTAAAAATTTGCGTGATGAATAAATCTTCACCAACTCTGCATAGTATGCTTCTTCTTTCATGGTTTATTTTACCCAAAACTTGGACCAAGTTGGGCCATGCCCAATAGTCCCCCAGCACTCACCTGTGACTAATCTCAAGTCACTCAGCTTCGATTCCCTTGAATTTTGTTGCAATGTCATTGCATACTACATTGTACTACTCAAGTGTTTTTACCATCAACGTTTCTTCCTATTATGCCTCCTTTAGCAAAGCTTTTGTAGTATGACCAATGGTCTTCTACAGTAGCTCTACTTCCCTTTTCTTCAATTCCTTTAGCCCCTCTCCCGTTGCTTGATAAAGTTCTAGGGCTTCCTCCTACCATGGCCGAGTGCTCTGCTATAGGATCCATGCTTTCCTCCATAAATAATATATTTGTGCTTGGAGTTTCTTTCCATTAGAAATTCTGGCAAGCCTCTATAAGATTGGTAAGGTCTTAACACTTCCTAGGATCTCATCATGCTTCTTCTTCTTGTCCTGCAATTCCTCCTCAATCTTCAAGATATTTGGATCCTCCTGCAGCGAGGTCCAAATCTGCATCATGTCATCGAGCAAATTCCCATAATATGCCACCATATCAGATGTGCCTTTCAGTGCTATGCTGTGGTCTCTTTATCTCTACTCCTGAACCTATGGTGGCGTACCTGTCTGCAACCTTATTTTCAACTCCGATATCTGCACTTCCCAGTCAAATTTTAATTTAGCCATAACATTATTCATGTCCTTGATCATGAGGGAAAGATTCATGACCTTCTCTATTGGTGCTTCATCATCACGTACCTTCATGTCCAGAACTGTGCTACAAGTCTCAGCAATGGTGTTCTCCAACTATTTATGTTGTTGCCTCACTTCCTCCATTTTCTTTGCCACTTGCTTCAACTCATTTTGCATCATTTCTTTCTCTGACTCCGCATTTTGTTTCAACAACGACATACCCTACTCTCATTCCTACATCTCTACGGTGATTCCTTAATGAAATTCATGCAACACCTGGAAGGGTAGCGCAATGAAATTCATCTAGACACTACACCATGCCTTCGATCATTCTTTATCTACTTCCATTTCAAACTTCTATTCCCCAACTGACACATGTAACATCCTCATTCCAAAACTTGTTTCTAGTGTCTGTTCTTGTTGCGATGGTTGGGATACCTTCTCTGGTTTCTTCACTGCTTGTGGTAATTCCTTCAACTCTGGAATGCCCTATTTTACCTTAGCCAATATCACTTTGCAGCGATCATCAATCTTGTCCCAGGTCTTTCTGTTAACCTCCTCGATTTTCTCTACTATCTCATTGATGTCCCCCTTAATAAGGATAAGCGGCACTGCACCTTTGTTGGCATTATGTTTCTGGTATGTCTATATGTTACAGATGTTGTACTTGATGGCAACACCCGTGGTAAGGCTCTCAATATGTTGAAAATTAAGAAGTACGCAGGAGAACAGTTTAGAAGATGCGTACCCGCAGGTACACCGTGAAGGGACCACGGCCAGACACGCAGGTCAGCCGTTCAGGAGGTGCGTACCCCCAGTGCACTCACTTCAAGGCAGAGAAAAGCACACGTGGGGTTTCTTATGTTTAATCTTTGGTATTTAGCCGACAGTATTTGTGTCATTATGGTTTTGGCTTGTGGTATTGATCCATGATTTTAGGAGGAGCTTGCCTATATAAAGCAAAGGAGATCCCTTGGCTAAGCATCTTTTTGTAAATTGAATATCTTAAGATCTGAAATATTGGGTTATTGTTTCAAAAGCTTGATCTATATGAAAGTGAAGTGGAAAGCGAAACTGTGAAGGGTGATCTCTTAAGCGCATGACCAGATCTGGGCATTCGACTAACTGTAGCACACTGGTGATCTACAAATTCGACCCTAATCAGATGTACGCAGGTGTTTAACGGTGCCTCTGCGTGGGTACGCAGAGCAGAAACAAGCGAACTGCGTGGGTACGCAGAGCAGAAGAAGGGTAACTGCGTGGGTACGCAGAGCAGAAGAAGGGTAACTGTGTGGGTACACAGAAGCAGAAGAAGAAGGGCTGCGTGGGTGTGCAGCGCAACAGTGGTTCAGGTGTGTACGCACAATAAAAGTACGCGACGCAATAGCCTTTCTAAGTGCGTGACTACAGTGGCAGTACGTGGCGTGATAGTGTATCTGGGTGCGTACTATACGCAGCGCAGTAGAAGAAGTAGTGCATGGGCACGCGGCACAGCAGAAGGAACTCTGCGGGTATACGCAGGGAAGCAGAAGGTGAAGTGCATAGCGACGCAGGCCAGAGAAAGGAAAGATTGCGTATCTGTCTCATGACTTTCTTTTGACTGAATTTTTCTGTTGATAAGGTGTTCTGGGTTTAGTTCTGTTTTGTTGATCTCGTTACTGTAGTTGACTGTGAAATCTACATGTACTTGATGATCATTTGATGTTTATGAAAAGTGGTCCTTGTAAGAAAAGAAGTAGGGGGGTTGTTGCTCCCTTCCAGGAGAGACTCGAAAATGAGAAAGAGTTGTAGCTCTCTGCAGGTTGCACCCTGCGTACTGGCAAAGGATTGCACCAGTACAAGACCATTGTAAAAGGAGTTTCTAATTTGAAAAGAAGATAGAGACATATTACAGCAGGTGGTTTTCACCCACATTGGGTTTCCACCTTATATCTGGTGTTCTTTGATGTGACTATCTGTTTTTTTTTTGTTCATGCTCATTATTTTATGGTACTGATATGCAAAAATAATTCAAAGTGTAAATAAGGAAGATTTGTTAAAAGAACTAGATAATACTGATTCACCCCCCTCTCAATATTATTTTCAACAATTGGTATCAGATCAGGTCCTTCAGAGAAGCTTAATCGCTTGAAGGAAGATCATTCATCATGAGCAGCTACGAGAGGGAAGCATCAATCAGGCCACCAATTTTTGATGGGACAAAATTCAATTATTGGAAGGTAAGAGTTACTGCATATCTTCAATCTCTTGGT
>APFE031029195.1:0-12094 GCA_000404065.3 Pinus taeda
CGATCATCAAAGGCTCATCATCTGATATGTCAGTCCCTTGAACATCTTCTGCTGCAGTCTCCATGTGCTCTACCTGTTTATGGATGGAAATATCCTGTAATGTAATTTTCTTCTTTTTATACCATAGCTTCAGGAATTTCTTATGCACATTAATATTGATAGTACCCACCGATTCCATCCAAGGATATCCCAAAACAACATCCATATTATCCATCTCCGAGGCATAAAAATCACCATGCAACACATATTTATCCATAGAAATCTTCAAATCCTTGTACACTTGAACATCCTCATTATCAACCTGTATATGTTCAATTTGTTTTGTTGGGACTTGCAATTTCTTTGCCAATTTGACATTTATAAGATTTTGTTTGCAACTCGGATTGATAGACACAATGATTTTCTCCTTCTGAATTAATCCATGAACCTGTAATAACGATATACCAGTAGGAAATAGACCCACATGTTTCTCTTTATCTTGTTTTCTGGCATGAGACCATCTATCTAAAAGTAATTTTTCAAATTCTTCATCTAGCAGGTTGAGACACTTCTTTTGGTTAAGTAATCCCCACCATATGGCTGCCTCCTCTCTAAAGAACTCCACTACAAACCATTTCCAATTGTTTTTCCATAATGATTTCTGTGTTTTTATGTATTCTTCAATAGTAGGACCATTATCATTTCCTGTAAAACCGTAACTCGCCATGAAGAGGGTTTGAGAAAACTTGGCGAAAATTTGAAATTGTCACAGTTTAATTAATATTTCTCAGAATCCTTATTATGACCTGTTTTTAGAAATGGAACCATCATTCTGCATCTGCCCATGTGATAGAAATCCTAATCCAGGCACTAGAATTCTAGATCTGCGCTGCTACTCTCCCACCGTCACCCAAAATTTCTGAAAACAATGCTGATTTTAAATCAGCAATATCTCCCTCATCCGGACTCCGATTCACCTGATTTTTTTTTTGAAATTGAGTGTTTTGTCACAAAGATTCCAGATCTGCAATTAGATCTTGCAGATCGTGCACCAAGACGTCTAGATCTGCGCCGCAAATTCGCTGCCCCGAAAAATTGTCGCCAACCCTACTGATTTTTAGATCAGCGATATCTCCTTCATCCGGACACCGATTCGACCGATTTTTTTTTTTAAATCGGCTATTTTTTCACAAGGAATACAGATCTACAATCAAATTTTGTAGATCTTGAACCAAAAATTACAGATCTGATCTGCAAACTCGCCACCCTTGAAACCCTGCAAAAATGAAAAAAAAAATTCTCCACTTTGTGCCCAAGAAAGTGCTTTCTATTATCTTATATTTTTGGATCAGATATACTACAACAAGTGGTATCAGAGCACTTTCTTGGGCAAACAGTGGAGAATTTTTTTTATTTTTTGCAGGGATTTTTTTTTGGTGGCGAGTTTGCAGATCAGATCTGTACGTTTTGGTTCAAGATCAGAAAAATCGGATTGCAGATCTGTATTCCTTGTGAAAAAATAGCCGATTTCAAAAAAAAAAATTGGTCAAATCGGAGTCCGAATGAAGGAGATATCGCTGATCTAAAAATCAGTAGGGTTTGAGACAATTTTTCGGGGCAGCGAATTTGTGGCGCAGATCTAGACCTCTTGGCACTGGATATGCACAATCTAATTGTAGATCTGGATTCTTTGTGAAAAAATACCCAAATTCAAAAAAAAAATCAGTTGAATCGGAGTCCGGATGAGGGAGATATCGCTGAATTAAAATCAGCTCTTTTTGCAGAAATTTTGGGTGACGGCAGGAGAGTAGCAGCACAGATCTGAAATTTCAATTGTCTGGATCAAGATTTCTACTACACGGGTAGATGCAGAGTGGTTGTTCCATTTCTAAAAATAGGCTATAATAGAGATTTTGAGCAATATTGACGGATCTGTGACCATTTCAATTTTTCACCAATATTTATGTGATGGCGGGCCTAGATCGGAATTCGAGGGAGTTGTATAAATTTGACGGTTCTCACACGTCAAAATGGCTAGCACAAATGGAGCAGTATTTCAGATTGAATCATATCCTAGATGATTGGACTAAGCTTAGGGAGGGGACCCAGTACTTGGACAGTGAACGATGGCAATGGGCGTTATGGTAAATGGTATCAGAGCCCATTTGATAATAATGTAATGGGCCCATGGTATTAGTTGATGGTATGAGTAAACCATGGTATTGATGCATGGTATTGTATGTATGAGGCCTATATAGAGGCTAGAGACTCCACATGGAGAGATGAATATGAAGAGAAATAGTCTTGTATGAACAGGCATATGGCTTGTGGAGTATTCTCCTTCCTTAAGGAGTGAATGTAATGGTGTTGCCCTACCTTAAGGGTTTGATAATAAAGAAGCATTTCTATCTATTTCTGGGTTTATTTGCATTATCTTATATTTTCTTATCAGATCTATATCATTTTGGGTTAGAGCTACAACAAGTGGTATCAGTTATTAGATCTAAACCAGTTTCATATAGCTCTGATACCACTTGTTGTAGATCTAAACCCAAGAATATTATAGATCTGATATGAAAAGATAAGATAATGCAAATAAACCCAAGGAATAGATAGAAATGAATCTTTATTGATCAAACCCTTAAGGTAGGGCAACACCATACATTCACTCCTTAAGGAAGGAGAATACTCCACAAGCCATTATAATAAATTTGACACGAATATTAAAATTTGATATAAAAAATATAAGATATGCAATAAACCCAAGAATAGATAGAAAAGGAGAGGATTGAATACCACCTTAATGCGCACACCTACATTCATCCTAAGGAAGAGACACTCCACAAGCCATATGCTTGTTCATACAATAGTTCTTCACAATTCCTTGACTATCTCCCATGTGGAGTCTCTAGCCTCTATATAGGCCTCATACATACAATACCATGGATCATTACCATGGTTCCCTCATACCATCCACTAATACCATGGACCCATTACATTAATACTAACTACTTGTGGTCCCTTACATGACATGGGTTAACCACCTTATTTATTACTATGGCCCATCCCATTATTATATTATTACCTTGGGTACCTCCCTCGGTACCCCATATTACCCCCCCTAGGTACATAACAGCATCTCAGGTCCTAGACTCAATTTATCTTCGGGTCCTCCCCAGCTAGAGGGTGTACAGAATTTTCGACCATACATGACTTCAAATGGACTCATCTGCGTAGAGGTATGATACCCATTGTTATAGGCAAATTCCACCAGATGTAAATATTCCTCCCACAGCGTGGGTTGTTGCATAACATAAGCTCTCAACATGTCTTCCACCACTTGGTTCACTGGTTATGTTTGACCATCAGTTTGGGGATGGTATGCTGTGCTGAAATTTAGTTGGGTTCCTAAATCAGCGAATAGTGTCCTCCAAAAGGCTGATGTGAACTTCGCATCACGATCGAAAATTATCGTTTTTGGAAGTCCGTGTAACTTAAATATATGCTGCATAAAAATATGAGCAATCTGTACAGCTTTGTATGTGGATTGTACAGGTATAAAATGTGCAGCTTTACTTAACTTGTCTACTACCACCATAATAGAATCGTTGTTTCTTTTTTTCTTAGGCAAACCTGTGATAAAATCCATGGAAATGACTTCCCACTTCCATTCTAGGATAGGTAATGGTTGGAGCAGTCCTACTGGATGCTGGTGCTCTGCTTTAATCTGCTGGCATTCTAAACATCATGCCAAGTACTCGGCAATCTTCTTCTTCAATCCTGGCCAGAAGTACTCCTTTTGGATTGCGGTAATCATTTTTTGGTATCCTGGGTGCCCCGCATAATGGCTGATATGAAATTCATCCATAATCAGATTTTTAATTTGGTCTTGGTTTGGTATGTATAATCTTCGTTTGAAATATATCATTCCAGCATCATCTACCTCATATTCTTGTTGGTCTGCCGTATTGACGGATTGCTGTATTTGCAGCTTTAGCTGCTGATATTCAATATCTTGATTTGAGGCTTCCTTCACCATCTCCAAGAAGGGATTCTTCCACCCACTAATGGAAATTTGATATAAATGTTGTACTTTCCGACTTAAAGCATCTGCTACCTGGTTTTCTTTTCCTTGCAGATGTTTAATCTCGAAATCAAAGCCACTTAAAAAATCTACCCACCGTGCTTGTCTAGCATCTAAGGTGGGCTGGCTGAAATAGTTGGTTAAACTATGATGATCGGTAAGCAGCAAGAATTTTCTGCCCACCAGGTAATGCCACCACATTTTTAAGGCATGGATGACAGTAGCCAATTCCAAATCATAAGCAGAGTATTTCTGCTCATGCTCTTTTAACTTTCGAGACTCGTATGCAATCACTTTGCCTTCTTGCATCAGGACTCCACCTACTCCTTCTTTGCTTGCATCCGTACATACTACGTAATCTTTTTCAGGATCGGCTATACTCAAAATAGGTGCTGTAGTGAGTAGGTGTTTTAATCGTTCAAAACTTTTCTGACAATTTGTGGTCCAATGAAATGCTTTTCCCTTTTTCTGCAATGAGGTAATAGGATATGCCACTCTAGAAAAGCCCTCTACAAACCTCCTATAATAACCGGCCAACCCCATAAAGGATCAGACATCTGCCACATCTTTCGGTACAGGCCACTCCATTATGGCCTTTATCTTTTCCGGGTCTACTGCGATCCCATCTTTAGTAATTACATGACCCAAGTATTGGATTTCTTCTTTAAAGAAATCACACTTACTAAACTTTGTGTATAGCTGATGTTCTCGAAGTGTCTGTAACACTATTCTAAGATGTTCATCATGTTCTTCCATTGTGCAAGAGTATATTAGTATATCGTCAATAAATACCAGCACAAATCTGTCCAAATAATGATGGAAAATACTGTTCATTAAACACATGAAAGTTGCAGGGTCGTTGGTCAGTCCGAACGACAACACCACGAACTCATAATGACCATATCTTGTTCTAAAAGCTATTTTAGCGATATCTTCTTCTTTGATTCGGATCTGGTGGTAACCTGATTGCAGATCGATTTTAGAGAACACCGTCGCACCTTTTACTTGATTGAATAATTCATCGATCCAAGGTAGAGGATATTTATTCTTAATGGTCAACTTATTTAACTGTCAATAATCTATACACATCCGGAGAGTTCCGTCCTTTTTCTTGACAAATAACACTGGGCTCCCCATTGGGACACGCTAGGGCGTATATAATCTTTATCTAGTAATTCCTGCAACTGCAATTTTAATTCCGTCAGTTCGGGTACACTCATTCTATAGGGTGCCCGTGACACTGGTGCTGCTGCCGGAACCAACTCAATGGTAAAATCTATGTTTCTTCTCGGTGGTAGCCCAGGAATTTCTTCTGGAAATACATCTGCGAATTCCTGAATCACAGGGATATTATTCAGAACAGTTGTTTTATCTTTAGAATTTGCATAAGGCACCCTTTCCAAATACATTTTACGAGCTGGTTTGCTGTTATTGGTCGAACATGCACAGGTCGTTTGATTCCTTGCATTTCTTTCCTGCTTCCATGCTGATCTCTAAAGTAGATAACTTTAGTTTTACAATCTACTAATGACCAATGTTTTTCCAGCCAATCCATGCCAATTAGAATATCATAGGAGCCCAGGGGAAGTACGTTTAAATCAGCCGTTATTGGCTGTCCTGCTATAGTGAAAGAACAGTCCTTAATTTTAGCTGTCACTCGTCTTTTGGCTCCTGTAGCTAATTGTACTAGCCATGGGTTTTTAAACTTAACAGACTCTAAATTACAACGTTCTACCACCTTTGGGCTTACATAACTTAGTGTAGCCCCAGGGTCAATTAAAATAGAGACAGTAAGGTTTAAAATGTTACCTTTGAATTCGACCATGGTTGGCTGGTACTCCGCCTGACGGTCTTCCAAAGACGCATTAATCCTGGGTACACTGCGTCCTATCTCGCCGACTGTTGAGGCTTCGTGAATTTGAGATAATTGTTCAGTCCCTTTTTGTTGTCGATAGCTTTTGATGTAATGGGGTCCTCCGCAACCCCAGCATTGCACCGAGGGTCTTACTGTACCTTCACTGTCCAATCGTGCATGTTGTTCACTAACTTTAAACTCATTAGTAGGTCTAAATTTGGATGTGTTTCTTGTTGTGGTTCTGCTATTTTGTCCCTTACCATTTCCTTTACTTCCATTATTACGATTTCCTTTGTTGTATCCTATTGACTTAAAGCCCTTTTTCTCATTCCATTTTCGACCAGCAGCTTCCCCTTTTTGCTTGCTTTGTTGATAACAGATTCTGGCTTTACAGATTACCTCATCCATCGATTTTGGATTATCAAATTCAATCTTCTCTCGCATGTAGGGCGGTAAGCTGCTCACAAATCTTTGTACTTTTGCCTTTTCTTCCCTTATGTATGGCACATAGTGGAGTAAGGAAGTAAAACGGATGATAAATTCGTCCATAGTCTGCTGCACCAAACGCACATCATGGAACTCTCTTGCTTTTTCATCGTAGAAGCATTCAGTTAAATACCTTTCTTTAAAATATCTCTGAAAGTTATCCCAAGTAATAGTTTGTTCAGTAACTCCTTTTACTATTTTTACTTCTTCCCACCATAAGGTGGCCTTTCCCTGTAGCTGAAAGATAGCCAATCGTGCTTTAAGATTGTGGTCATATTCGTAAAGCTGGAAATACTTATTCATATTGATTAGCCATGCTTCAGCTGCTTCTTCGTTTTCCCCGTCAAAATGTGGTGGCTTAATTTTGCGAAATTCCCCTTGTAGCTCCACCCTTTGCCTTTTCAAAGTTTGTTGTTCAATTACATTATCGAAATGTTCCTCTTGTTCCTCTGATCCTTCAAGGGCTATATGATGGTTCTGTTCTTCAGACATCCTTGGCTGTTCAGTGCTAGGATTAATTGGTGGTTGATTCTGTCGATCAGACAGACTCTTCAGGATCCTTTCTTGTTCCATTGTAAGTCTGGCATTGTCTTCCCATAGCCTTGCCATCTCATTTTTAAGTTCCTGTACTGTTTCCAGGATGGCTTGATTTGTAACTCTGGCCTCTTCCCCAAGCTGCACCCACAGTTCAGGATTATGTTCGGGGCCAGGTGCCCCCTGTCCCATCATAGGTCGTCGAGTTGTGTTATTTGTTCTCCTCATGTTGTAGCTTCTGAAACTTTCTGATCCTGTACTTCATTCAAACAAGGTGAATGGGTAATGATAAAGAATATCCATAAAATTAAAAAAAAAAAAAGATGTCTCTATGAATTCATCTGTCCTTACCCAAAGGCCTCAGTTCTGTAACTGGGCTCTGATACCACATGTCATGTACCTAAATAATACTTACCCAAACAAGGGTAAAATAAAAATTTTAATTGTTAATTTCATGCACAGAAAGAAGTGGGATAAGTTAATAATTTCAACTATTACGACTCACCACTATACATGTAAATAACATTAATTACTGAACCCCATACAATAGACTATCGACCGTTGAATTCCTCGAACCCATACGGTGATCGATCATTTTTTACGTAGTTGACATTATAAACAGGGCTATAAGGTGTTAATAATCCTCCGCGAATACATAGTCTAATATTCTAATGGTCATGTATGACCCTTGCCATTGAATGTGGCGTAGGGATCAACGCTGCTATCGTTCCCACGCAGCCACCAGACATCTAGCAATAAAGTTATAACCTTTCCTTGGCGGAGAAGGCGACAGCTGGGTCATCTCTGTATTATTCCATCCATCTGGACTTATGGTTTCTGGATTACAGTGAATGCCATTAATGTTGCAGGCAGTCGTGATCTCCTCGGGATCATTGATAAGATCCACGACAGAGGTTCTTCGTCCTTAATCGAACGGTTGGAGATTACGGGCCAGCTATCAAAGGTTTTAGGTTTTCATGTTATATGCTTTTTGACTCATTCTTTCCGCGGTTGTTTTCCATCCGGCTATGGCCGCCTGCCTTCCATTCCTGTAGTCGGCTTCGATGTGAAACCCTGGTTATTGTTGCGCCCAGACACGGCGATTACCTGTCGTTTCTCGCTCCTGCAGAACTTAAACAGGTAGCATTCGTTTTTCCTTTGCATCATTAACCTTAACAGGTATTTCTTTGTTTTCCTTGCACCATTATTAAGTAAGGGTTTATCTCAGGGTTTTATGGATTGCGATTATCACTAATCTCTTTACTCTGGTGACTCTGTTGTCAGGGATTAGATGGGCTTTCCGCCAACTTCATTTCGGCTCCGCGCGCAGAATCAACAGGTGAGTCCGCGGAACCTGCTTTAGGGTTAAATGTATGTTTACTGTTAGATGAATAATGACTCTTCCCCTTTTCCTGTCAGGTAATTTTACTACATCCTGATGGGAAGATGTTTTTCTGTGATCTATGTCTGTCAGAGGCGACCCCATAACTTGGAGCCAGGGTTCTGGTCTCGAAGGTCCTTGTGGCCAGCGGTATTTCCGTGCCTGGAGGGAACTCAGAGGTCTCTAATGTTAAATGTAGTATTTTTTGTTGTTTTCCAGAATGACATCCTGAGTTCCCTACCGTGAGGATTTTGTTTATTGCCATACCAATTTAACTGGCTTGGTTGGCCATGCCGCGCACATGTAGTTTGTACATACTATTTTGTCACTGTTATATGTATGGACGATTGTATTTTGACATTTAATATATAATATGATATTTGAATTCCTTTAGTTCTGGAATGTGCTATGTTTCATTCGGCTAGATCTATAAATCCGCGACATTTATTTTCTGGGATTTATGTTGTTATTATCTGCTATGGCATCGCTGTGCACTTCAATAGGCACAATTGTTATTTTGTTACTTGCTATCATTTAATGTACAGGGTATTTAGAATGTGACCCTTGGATGGTCTCGGCGCCAGACTTAACGGTGTGCCTGGACCGTCCTGATTTTCCATGGGTCTCGTTTGATAGAATAGCTGTGATTTTCCCTTTTTGTATATAAGAGAAGTATAACTCTGTTATGTGAATTACTCGTCACTTAGGTAGTTGATTTAATATGAAATGTATTACCTCCGGCTTTCCTGAAATCATTATAAGATTTATTTTATTTTCTTGTCTGTGCTTCATTATCGTTATCCTGCATAGCCTTAACCCTCACGAGGATTTGGATGGTTTACGGGTTGCTTTACTCATTACTATTGATACCCATGTTCTGTCTTTTCTTGAGAACAGGTAATTAGGGTTAATCGTTCTACCGAAATCTCGGTTGGTTGATTAATATGTGCGGACAATACACGTGTTATTTTGTTGTCCCGTGTCATTATATGAATGCTCACATAATTTACAGTACTGCCTGCGCATGTTGTTCCGATTTCCTGCTTATTATTGTGTCGTTGTACTGCTTTTATATACATTGTAGTCGTAAGATATATATCATATCATTTCGTAAAGATATACCAACGATAAAACAATTTTCTTGATTCTCTGTTTTTGTTGAGAAACGACCGAGTTCGATCAGCACTCCTACTCGGTTACTGTTTAGCGATTTTAATGAGTTTTACTGTATTTCTGGTTTCATTCCTGCGTTCTAGCATTAAATACTTATTTTCTTTTAACAGGCTGAAATTATCTTTCTGTTCATTCTATAATCTGATTTACAAATCGATTAATGTTTCTATAACCAGAATGAATCTTAGACTATAACAATTAACTGTATTAATTAACTGTACTTACCTGTGCTGTTATTGTCACAATCTCTCGTCCCTCTCTAGCATGGAGGAACTTACTTTGTCGCTTGTTCTCCTCCCAACAATGAGATTCAGTCCACCCGACTAAATCTCCCCCCAAGCTCTTTTTCCAGACCACTGTCTTCAACAAAAATATTACACAACTTGTGCCTGTGCTATCTGGTCCTTACCAGACTTAGCACTCTTTCCTTTCTCTTCTCCTTGCCTTCTTTCCCCGTTTGTTCCTTAACAACCCAGGTCTTTTCCTTTTCCTTTTCTAAGGAAAATGGGAAAATAGTTAGGGTTTTTCCCTGTTAGCAACTACTTATTAACTGGCAAGAAAAGAGAATAACTTCCTCATAGAAAGTATTATGTGTAATTACTCAATTTGTATTTTCATTTTGAATTAATAATATTCAAATCATTTTTCACAACAAAAATAATAATCTCTGTCCCATATTTACTTACAATGGTAAAACAGAAGATTTATTCCTGTAAATTATCCGGTCCTTATAGAGATTCTAGCTTCCAATTTACTGTCAAAACCCTTTTTCGATTTAGGAAATCGCATAATATTATGGTTATTAAATGATAATGTTGTTTGTTAGTGAAATTTAAGGTAAATTTTTGAGCTAGTTTTCTTTAAAATATTTAAAGTTTTACGATTTCTGTGATAATTAAAATATCTATACATATATAATGTATTTAATTTGTAAATTTGGAATTTATAGATTTATTAAATTTAAACAAATATATTTTAAAAGTAAAAATATTACGTGAATTATTTTAGTAAAAGTAGACTTTCTTGATTAGGATTTTGAGTAAATATTAAATTATATACATTAATATTTTGTATTATTTTGAGTAAGGATTAAGTATTAAGTTAACATTTTGTATTATACAAAATAATAAATGTTGTTACTTTACATTATAAATTAATTAGAAGTGAGTTTGGTTTGAAAAATAAATAATTAACAATTTATAATATAAGTGTATACTTTTAAAGGATATTTGCACACACTTTATATACTATTTTATTATGAACATAAACTAGCATTTGCAGCGAACGATGCAAAGGAAATGCCGTAAGGCATAGTGTGTGGAAGAATATTGAAATGTGAATAGACTTATGTGGGTTTTTTTTGAAAGCAAGGGCCGATGATTCCGAGTTTTAATTTGAGGAAGCCATGCCAAAACCTATTGAAAAGGAATGCAAGTAGCTACAAATATGCATTGAATGTGTTTAGAGACCTTTGTTTGTAGTTGGTAAAAATTGTGGAGTTAAAGGTGAAGATAAATGAATGAATCAATGCGAACAACAACCGGGCAACCATATTGATTTGGAAAGGGCTACTTAAGAAATCATTATTCAAATGGGAAACTAAATTAGTATGAAGAGATATCGAAAACATGTATTATATTAATTAAAGTCAATTGATTTTGTCAATAGAATATGTTAAAACCCATGGACAATGAATTGGATGTGAGGATATAAACTATCAAAATGGTATTGATCTTGAAACATCCCTTTTTATGTTTCAAAAGGAAAACACAAATAGGTGTGAGGACATAAAACATCAAAATGGTATTTGATGTTGAAACATCCTTTTTTAAGTGTGAAATGGAAAATACAAATAGCGTATTGTAACATCCTTTTTTCAAGTTTGAAATGAAAAACACAAATAGTTGTGAGGACACAAACCATGAAACAATATTTGATCTTGAAACATCATTTTTTAAGTTTGAAATGGAAAATACAAACAGTGAATTATAACAAAAGAGGTTTGAGAAGGAATATAATAGCATAAAGAACATTGTTCTTGTCATTCCATATTTGAAGTTGTATGAAAACATGGTGGAGGTAGCGAAGACGTGAAGAAGCAATAATGGACATGCAAAATGTATGTTTTGTTAGAATTAGGAATATGCAAACCAGCTGCGGAAATTTATCAGTAATACTTTGCAGGCGAGTTGTGTTAAAACTAAGTTGGAACAAATGGAAAATGAATATACCTTTGCTATGGGGATTTATATATTTTTAGTGGAAGATGCATGGTGAATAACGGCAGGTTGAACACCATTTGGAGGTTAATGCATAGCTGGAGATGCATTTTTTTTTCGCTTGACAGGCTATTTGTCATTGTGCAGGTAGGCTATTTCTGAGTCCATGTGGCATGTTGCAAAAGAAAGAAAAGGTTAGAATGAAATGTATAGATAATACAAAGACATTCTAATATTTGTTCATTTACTAATAATGATTAAAGTTGGTTGTTGTTGAAAGATATGAAAAGCACACGATGAAATAGAATGGGGTAATTAATTGGAGGAAACCTTTTGTTGATGTCAAAGTATGGGTTGGAGCAAATTATCTGGAGGCGGCATTG
>APFE031029199.1:0-12382 GCA_000404065.3 Pinus taeda
CAAGATTTCCATGTTGACAGAGTGACTCGAGGGCGAGTAATGATGTTTGTGTTGGGGGCTTGTTGGGCATGGAATCCCCCACAGAATGTTTTGGGGCTCAAATCCCAAGTTGTGGTCAAATAATGTTGTAAGACTCCGTGAATTTCGGGTGTGGAGCATGAAATGTATGTTGAGTCAGAGGTTTGTCCGCCCTAAGTTTTGTAATGTATTGTTGGCCTACCCATGATTTGCAAACCATGGGATTGTACAAATAGAGTGAGGCTCTAAGTTGTAAAGAATAGGAGAGATAGAAAAAAAATGAATGGAGTCTAGAAGATAGCAAGCATAGAGTAAAGGTCTAAGTGTCTTGGGTCGTAGTAGTAGGAAATTACCTGTAGACAAATTCTAAAAGTAGAAAATAAACAATGACGAGAATATAAAACAATTACACAAAGATTTTAACCTCGATCCCAAAATGATACTACCATATTGATTTTTCATTATGTTCCTTTCAATGTTACAATACACACATATACATGTTAAAGCATTCATAAACCTCAATCCATTAAACCTGGATTAGAACATAATCGTAGTTCTCTTGACTAGATCTACAAAATACCATGGGAACAAAACCATCATGCCCAAAACCATGAAAAAAACCCATGCACAAAACCATATGTAATTTCGCCCACCTAATATAGGGTCCAAAAAAAATTCGAAGGGGCACTGCCCTAGACCCCATGTGGGGGGACACCACCTCCTTGAAACCCCCTGATAATGGTAGCTATAACATACACTAGTCGTGGAAATAATACAACACACACCTAACATTCTCCCACTTGTTTTATTTTTCACATAGGAAAGCTTAGTCATTGGTCCACCCCTACAACACCCATTATTTCTCTACACCAAGAAAACTTCTCAGTGGTCATAAAATTCATCAATGCATCTACAACATTCTTCAAAGTGTCCACCTTTACTAGCAACACCTTCTTTTCCTCAACCATATCCCTCACAAAGTGATATTGAACATCAATGTGCTTTATCTTTGAACGATAAGCATGGTTCTTCGCCAAGAAGATTGCACTTTGGCTATCACAGTCTATCGTTATAGATCATTGTACTAACCCCATACTTCAACAAAATCTCTAAAACCAAACTTCTTCCTTGCTTGCATGAGTGGCTGCCATGTATTCTTCCTCTATAGTTGAAAGTGCCAATACAGATTGTCTCTTTCTCATCCAACTAACTGCACCTCCAAATAGGTTAAACACATACCCACTTGTAGATATTCTCTCATCGAGATCTCCATCCCAGTCTACATCAACAAAGCCACAAATTTCCACAAATTTTTCCAACCCTGGTCTTCCTTGGTATCAAAAACCATAATCACTAGTGCGATGAGAATACCTGAAAATCCACTTCACTATTGTCCAATGCTCCTCCCTTCGTTTTGGCATAAACTTCTCAATACTCCCACTACCTCTATAATGTATGGCCTAGTACATACCATTGCATACATCAGGCTGCTAACTACACTTGCATATGTAACACAGGACATGTCTTCTTCCTCTTCTTCTATCATGGGACATTGTTCAACAAATAAATTTACATCTATGGGGATAGGAACCTTCACCGGTTTACTATCTTTCATATTAAACCTTTGCAATGTTGTCTTAGCATACTTCCTCTGGTTCAACTAGAGATTCCTCTTTGCCCAATTTAATTTAATTTCCATGCACAAAATATAGTTTGTAGTACCAATATCCTTCATGTATAATTTGGAGGACAATTGTGTCTTCAAATTTTGGATAATTTCTTTGTCATTTCCAATCAGCAACATATCATCCATGTAGAAGACCAAATAAATAGCATAGTCACCAATTAATTTAAAATACACATAGTGATCCTCTTTGCTTTTGGTGAAGCCAAGTCCCCATATATATGTATCAAATTTTTGATACCACATCCTTGGTGATTGTTTTAACTCATAAAAAGACTTTTTAACTTTCATAACAGTTCTTTCTTTCCCTTCACCACAAATCTTTCAAGTTGCTTCATGTAGATCTCTTCTTCAAGATCCCCATGAAGAAATGTTGTCTTCATATTTGTATGTTCTACCTTAGAAAAAAACAACAATAGATAAAATTAATCTAATTGAAGCTACCTTGGCAACAGGGGAAAAACTAACACCAAAATCAATTCCTGACACCTAGGAATAACTTTTTGCTACCAACCAACCTTTTTATTTCTCAACCTTTCCTTTTGCATTCATCTTCTTCTTAAATACCCATTTTCTTCCAATGAGTTTCCTTCCAACCGAAAGAACACCATGAAATCCCAAGCCTCATTTTTGTCCAAAGATTCCATTTAGTGAACCATGGTCTATTTCCAAAGTTTTCCACCCTATGAATCTATTGCCTCCCTGACAGTTATGGGATCATTAGTAATAGATAAATAAAAGTTTGAACATAAAGTAGATGGTCTATACCTTTCTGGCTACCTTCTTTCTGAAAATGATCTACTCACAGTTGGAGTTTGTGGCTCTTCATATTTTGATTCTTATTATGCTATAAAGTCTGGTTCTCCCTCCTTTAGCTCAAACTCTATCTTCTGAGGTTCCTTTGGTATGACTTCATGTTTAATAATATTTTTCATCTCTCTAAACACCACATCTTAGTTGTACAGAAACTTCCTTTTTTTGGGTTCCAAATCTTATAACCTTTTAAACCATCTTAATACCCAATAAATATGCACCTTTTAGATTTACTATCCAACTTAGTTATTTTCTCCTTTGGAGCATGTGCATATGCATCACATCCAAATAACCTCAGATGTGAAAGAGACGGTTTCTTATGAGTCCATACCTCATGTGGAGTATTATCCTCCAACACTGATGAAGGTTATCTATTAACCAGGTAACATGAAGTTTCCACCACCTCTGCCCAGAATTCTTGTCCTAACTCAACACCATTGAGCATACTTCCTTCCTTTTCCATCAACTTCTTGTTCATTCTTTTCGAAAATCCATTTTTCTGAGGTGTGTGTGGAATAGTATTATGCCATGCTATACCACAATTCTTACATAACTATTCAAATTCCTTCTTTCAGAAATCTCCACCATTATCTGTCCTCATCACCTTTATCTTCTTCTCTATCTAGTTTTCAACTAGAGTCTTAAATTATTTAAACCTATCAAAGAATGAAAATTTATTCCGAGGAAATATGTCCATACATTCCTTAAGAATTCATCTATAAAGGATACATAATACATAGACTTACCTAATGATGGAACCAACATAGGTTCAAACACATCACTATGCACAAGATCTAATATCCCTTTTTCCCTCTTACCACTACAGGGGAAATCACCTGATTTTGCTTCACATATACACAATGTTCATAAAAATCAAAATCCATAGAGAAATTAGACATACCTTATACCATACCATTACCATGCAGTATTAGAATACCCTTATCTCCAATATGTCTAAGCCTTTCATGCAATAACATGGTATTTTCTCCAGAGACCATTAGTTTTTCTGCTCCTCTTTCAGGAACCACAAAATTGTTGCACCCATTAATAATAGTACTACCTAGAAGCTTGTACAAAGTTCCAATTCAAATTCCCTACATCAATACCAGTGCTCCCTAAATGATCTTGCAAATATATTTCTCAAACATTGTTTTCACACCTGCATCATCCATCTTACTTACAAAAATCAGATTTCTAGCAAATGAAGGAATATGAGAACACTCGAAAATGTTCTACTCCTTCAACCTTGCAAATTCAGCTTGAATTTTCCATGTTTGATGATTATAGCCTTCCTATCATCCGCTAAGAAGACATCACCACCATAATATTTATCATACTCGCAAAACCACTCCCTATGGGAAGTGAAGTTAAAGGATGCGCCTAAGTCAATCAACCATGCTTCATGATCTACATGTTTGAAGAAGAAGCCAAGTACAAATCCCCACCTTCATCTGATGTGGCTTTCACCTCTATAGAAGGAGCATCATTAGATCCCTTTCCCTTATTAGGAGCTTTATATCTACAATCCTTTTTGATGTTCCCTTCCTTTTCACATTTCCAGCACACCTTTACAGGTTTTCCTAGACATTTAGATCTCCCATTCAAGGAGTTATTTTTAATTTTATTTTATGTTCTGGGACTGTCCTCATATAGAATAAGCATCTCCATTCTGTCCCTCCATATTTTTCCTTCTCATCTCCTCGAATGGCAAGGATGAGACTATTTAATCAAACTTCAAGGTAGTTGTATTGCTATGTGTTAACACTCAGGTTGTCCCTTGCTCCTTAAGGGATACGGCCGAGGTAACCACAGACCAAGCTTTGGACTGCCGGTCCTAGCCTACCAGCAGTCAGAGAGGGCTCTCTCTTCGGGATTTAGCTTTGTTTTAGGGAATGATCTTAGGCTAGCTATTGAGTACAAAGGGTTTTGTTTTTTGGTGAGGAGAGAATGGTGTTTAAGAAGAGAGGCATGCAAAGCGCAAAAGGTTTAGAACATTGGGCATGGAGTCAAGGATGTGGACCGAAGAATGTGTTTTCTTTGGCAAAGAAGAGACTACAGAGCAGGATAGTTGCACAAGGACTAATATCAGGTTTGAATGAGGATGAAACGGATGTCAGGGAATGAAAGACAGCTAAGTAATTTTCATTCGTGCTAACAGAGGGAACATGAATGAATATCCTATAGGAGCAATTAAGAAATTCCTACAACAATATTCATATACGGAGGAAACTAGCACAAATATGAGCCTAAGAGGAATTCATATTTACAGGCTAATTTAGAAAGAAAACATTGAGAAAAAGCAGGGATTGAGGGCAGAGCACAGCTAAGTGACATCTGAACTATTCTTTTTCCCTGCAAGTTTAGATCATGACACAGATATGATATAGAAAACATAGCAATTGTAGAAAGAGATAAGGAAAACTTATTAGTCCATGAAGAAGCACGGGAATTCTGTAATCTCAATCTTCAGCCATCAAACACACATGTAGACAGTCCAAGCACATTAGTTCCAGCAAGCTCTATTTATTAAACCTCTCAGAGTGTACACAGCAGTGTTTCAAAATCAGCTTGTCGATCAAAAAACTCTCACCCTTTGAACAGTACATAGGGAGGTTTTTATAGAAAACATTTACAGAATTAGATCTGTGGATAAGATCTCAAGGAAAATATCTCAAAATATCTATCAAACCGATCTAAACAGCTCTGAACTAAAACAGTGTTTTCTGCTAAATAAATGCATGAAAGACTATATGGGCTGAGCTGGGGCAGCTGGCATCTTGGAGTAAATATCTAAGGCTGCGCATGAATCCTTTAGGTGGTTCCATAAATGATTTTTGTCTTTTTGGATTGAGGCGGTGGCTGTCCCTTCAGTAAGTTGAGTTGCCCCTTGCGAATTTGGTACTGAAAGCTCTGATTTCATTGAAATTGAATGGGCAAAGGCATATTCCGGCCTAGCGATGGTGTTTGCTTCAGGTACCAAGGCATCGGGAACACTGGGTTCTGAAGCACTATTCGAGAGTTTCTCAGGCTTTCTGTGGCCTAAGGCCGGTTCCTGGAACTCGTTCAGAGCGTAGTTAAACCAGGAAGCTGTTTCTTCATCTATGGGAGGGAGATTTTCCACAATCGCATCCAGTGTACCATCCACTTCTTTTTCGCCTCCCTGTGATTGTCTTCTGTTTATTGCAGCAGGGCGATCATTCCCCCAATAGCCAGAAGTAGAAATCTTGTGATTATTATGATGCCTGTTCACTTTGCTCCCCAAATCCTGCATAGCTGGATGACCATCCTTCCATATCAGCTCTGCCAACTGTTCATAGTCCGTCATAGCAGGTGGAAATTGATCTTCCAGTTTCTTCTTGTGGCTTATATCTAAATTTTGTGCACCCATCGAGTTTCACATTAAGCACCCACTTATTTAGGCTTAGAGCTTCCAGTGCGACTTCTGCACCAGTCTCCCGCCAGCTTTCGCTACCTCGGAAAATCAAGATATTTGTATCACATGTTTGAGAATCCAATTCTGCATCCTTATACCTTTGTTTCTTGTCTCGTCGGGAGGCTCGATCGCGTCTTCTAGGCCTTTCAGATTTCACCATAATATCATCTGCATTGTCGGAGATTGAACGCGAATACCCGCTTTGACTGCTTTCCATATGCCCACCACTGAGACACACTGCATTGATCTTGCAGAGAATGTGTTATGAAGGCATTTTATCCAAAGGTTGTATATACCTCTGTGCTCAACAACTGGGAGAGTGTCAGCCAAATCTCTGATTCCCTTGTCCAGCCCCGCTATAGTCTCACTATACTTAACACTACCGATGAGGCCCGAGCTCAGATCGATCATCGTATCGACCCATAGAAAGTCTGGCAGTTATATTGGGCAAAGTGTTTATTTGCGGGAAGCTGCACTAGAGACAATCACATTCCGTCCATGTGTATGGTTTATCAACACCTTTGCACTTGAAAACATCTCCCTCCTCGAATGAAAATTTGAAATGGCAGGTGAATACATGATTTCAAAAAATATTCCACGCTCCATGGCAATTTTAACAGATGCCCTTTTAATCTGAAATGGAAGCCTCTCACCAAAGTCTACCGATATCAGGTCTACCAGTTTTACAACCGAGTTCCACCTCTGAAGCACCCTTACTACAAACTGCAGTGAGCTCCCTCGCACCCATTGAGGGCATTGTTACATCTATTAAAGCATCATCTGAGATGAAATCTCCTTGGTGTGTGTTTGTTCCTGTGAAAAGCCCTTTATTTGCTCTGGATTCTAAGCCATCCACATGCATGACAGAACCTCGAACCTGAATCACTTGCTCCATCACACTGCCAATGGTGCTATCATGCTTTTTTGACTCCGGTAGCATTATCCGTGTGTTACTATTAAAAATATTATCACATCTAATACCAACTAGGCCATTGATATCATGAGACGGTAATAAATTGTCATTGCACACCCGCAAAGCATCAGTATGAACAACAGTTACTGATGGACCCTTATCACGATTGAATGATAGGCCTGGAGGTTTAATACCAGTACCATTTACTGGATCAATATCAGCATTACAATTTTCTATAGATGACTGCTGAGTCACGCATTAATCTGCACTTGACTTATATTCTGTCACCCATGTAACTCCATTAGACACTAACTGGTGTCCACTGTTATTAACTGCCAAAAATTCCACATCATCAGGAATATTAAAATTATGAACACCATATGGAATAGTATGTGGTATACCCATATTTTTCATTCTAGACTTCAGTTCTTCCATGACTGTGTCACCATCTGAAATAGTTACATCTGTGCTCTTCTTTGCTACGTTGGTTGTCTGCAGAGTGGAATTGTTTAGCTGTAGCCCACAAGTAGATGTCCTTGCATTTAATCCCATCCTTTTGTTGTCATTATGTACTAAAACACCTGTGTTCTGACTAGAAGATGCTCGACGCCTCTTCTTTTCCCTAGATGAGGGACCCTTTT
The DNA here is from genome assembly GCA_000404065.3 of Pinus taeda. NCBI lineage: Eukaryota > Viridiplantae > Streptophyta > Pinopsida > Pinales > Pinaceae > Pinus > Pinus taeda. The sequence goes on from APFE031029199.1 coordinate 7,503, forward strand.
TATCATTAGGCTGCACATTTTCAACTAGATTTGTTTTCAGAATGAGATCCCCATCCCCACTTGAGATAAGATCCCAAACATCTGATACATTAAACCACGCTTTGTCTGAACCAAAGATACCATCAGGTGAATGGTTCTCTACTTGAATTGCCGACTTGTAACACTTTTTACGAGTTAATCCATGATGAATTACAGTCCTGCAGTTTTTTGAAACAGCTGCGCGGGCATGCTCCATCGATAGACCAAACAGCGTAGACATATTGGCAACATCATTAGGGCCTCGTAGTTCATTTACACAGAGATGATAAGAGGTCTCCAAGTTGGGCTTCTTGTGCAGTATTCCAATAAACAACATCCAAATATCGCATACATTGGTGGATGCAATCTTGAAACAATAATTTCGAAGCAATTGGTAGAATAGCCAGAACTTCATTCGCACTGTAGAAACAAAGGGTCTTGCCAGACTGAGAAGAATACATGAGCTTAATGCATTTTATATACAAATACCTTAATCAATTCAGATAGCAAGTTCCATGCCTCATATGTGCTATGCAAACAGAGCCATTGATTCCCGGAGATGTTTGTCGCTGATCTGACCTTGTGCTCTAATGAAGTATTTTTCTGCCACACACTGATGTTTGTAACTTTGTATCTGCAGCTGTAGATGAGACCACCCCTTTCATAGCTAAGGATGTTGAACCGGTCTCAATCTAACAATAAATGTAACTGTCTTCTAACAATATGTTTCGAGAAGGTTCCATGCAATTGAATGTCTCCAAATGACCTAGACAATTCTCAGATTCATCAATGGTTGTTGTCTCGAAGAGGGGCTCGAATAAGGGCTAAGAGACACCGCAGAAGTTACAATATCAGACATTAAGCACAGATATGCCTTCAGAAACAAAGATGCAATAACAGGTGTCAAATGTGCCAGCAATTTCAACACGAAACAGTGTAACCAGTGAACAATACCCTCACCTCAAGTCTTTGCCTTCAAAAACAACTTTTTAAACAATGATCTGAAGTCTGTCCAGAGAAAATAAGTTTTCAATATTTGTATAAGCCCTTAGGTCTGCCTCAGACTTGTCGTCAGGTCTTGTTTGTAGCTTCTGAAGTGCACACAGTAAGCCTCATTAAACTGTGCCAATGTCTTAAGCCCAACTAATGATGCCTCAGCGAATCTGCCTTAGTTAGAATACATCCTCTGAGCAAGTCAGAAATTCACAGCAACCACAGAGTTGAACCTTCATTTCAATGCATCATGAAAAGGATTCTGAACTTGATACTTCTCTTAGTCTTCAGCCAGATGCCATTCTCAACCAGAGTAAAATGAACCATGCATATATCAATAAAAATGTTTCCCTGTCAGAGGATTCAAATATGGAACATTGCTGTAAGCAAAGCATGACATATTTGGCCTGTACATATGTCGATCACGAAAGGTGAATACCTGCTATGAGCAGGAGGCTAACACTACGTATTGCAACAACCATACTATCCGACGAATCTGGTAGAGAACACAACAAACTAATGCACTTATCTTCATCTAAAATTTTAATATCAACATATAAAAATTCACTTACCATAATATTAAAGGCTTTCATATGCCCTATCACCATGTCACCATCCTTCATCCTTAGGTTATACAACTTTTTCCGTAGGAACAATTTGTTCACGAGAGACTTTGATTGGTACAAAATCCCTAACTTGTCCCACAAAACCCTTACTGTAGCTTCCCTTGATACGCTCAACAATACTGAATCTGATATACATAATTGTATTGTGCTCTTTTCTTTCTGATCCAACTTTTCCCAGTCTTCATCTGACATTGCCATTGGTTTAATACCTAGATCTACCGTGATCCATTGATATTTATCCACCAATAGATCCTCCATCTTAATTTTACACAACTCAAAAGTTTGACCATTAAATTTCACAATTTCTAGATTTACAATTCTCGCCATCTTATTTCACCACAAGGATCGATCGTGGAGATCTCCCATTGAACAAGGTCTACCACAGGCCTGAGTAAAACTCCTCAATGACAAAGGCATCCCCTTGAAGTTAAAACAACTTTGATACTAAATGTAGGTTTTAAACATATACAACAATTACTTACATATGAATTCTAAAAGAATAAAATAAACAACAACAAGAATATAAAACAAATACATGGATATTTTACCCTGGAACCCAAAATCAGGACTACTAGATTTATTTTTTATTATGTTCCTTTCTATGTTAGAATTGATATATATACATTCTAAAGCATTCATAAACCCCAATCCATTAACCCCGAATTAGAACATAAGCATAGTTCCCTTGACTAGATATACAAAATACCATGAGTAGAAAACCATCATTCCCAAAACCATGTGTGAAACCCATTCACAAAACCATAGGTAAGTCTAGCACCTAATATAGTGTCCAATAAAAATTTCCCAAGGCACTACCCGAAACCCTATGCAACGGGGCTACCACCCCTCTAAAACCCCCTAATAGGGGAGGCTGCGCCCCCTTTTCACCCCCTACTGTGTTCGGTGCATTGAACATGGGGGGTTATCACCCCCCCTGTGACCCCCCTGCGCATGCAACTAGTCATGGAAGAATATAAAAAACACCCAACACTAGGGTCCTATCTTTTCCAGCTCAAGTTGTGCTCTTGAACTTCATGTACAACATTAATGCATAGTCCCTAAAAGTTTCTTCCATCTGTTCAATATTTGTGGCCTCATCGTGAACCTATGTGGCTCTACATATGACCTCACACATTCATAAATGTTGTTCTGGGTCCTTGTTATGAAATCAACTCAAGAAAAATATAGAAAAGATAGATCAACGCCTTAAAATTCAGCCTCTTTGAGGGGGAAACCTCCTTTACATTACATAAATTAACAATTCTTCAATGATACAAATGAAAAAACCTCCTTTCTATATATAGGAGTCTAAGGACTCACAATATAACCCAGCCTACCTAACAATAATAATATAAAGCCATAAAAATAACAATAGAGGGATTCTATGGGGCACAATAATAACAATATGGGGATAATAGGGGCACCAAAATATTAATAAGGGGTACAATTACAATAGTAATGGGGTAATCCCTAGTATTATAGGGACCCAACATGCCCCTCTCCTTCAAAAAAGTGTTGTCCTCAATGCTTGAGTAGTTCTGGATACTTCTGTATAAAATTCTCATCCTCCCATGTGGAATCTCCAGCAGATAAGTTCTTCCACTTGATAAGATACTCCGAAATTGATTGATTTTGCAACTGTCGAGTTCTTGTTTCTGTGAATGCTTCCGGTTCCAATATAATTTTTCCTTCCTCGTCAAGTTTTGGAAATATTGTTTGAACCGGGAGCTTGTCGCCTATAACCTTCTTTAAACATGAAACATGGAAAACTGGGTGCAATCGAGAAGCTGCAGGAAGCTCCAATTTGTATGTCGTAGTACCAATCTTTTGCAACACATTGTATGGACCATAATACTTTGGTGATAATTTATTATCCTTCTTAGCTTGCTTGAGGGACATTTGCTTATATGGTTGTATTCATAGGAATACCCAATCATCTACATCAAAACTTCTTTCGTTGCGATGTTGATATGCCTGTTGTTTCATTCTATTATGTGCTAACATGAGGTTATCCTTTAAGAGTTGGAGGACTTGTTGTTGATGTTCGATGTGATGTTCCACTACCTGAACCTTAAAATTTTCTCTTAAATATGATGTGATAGATGGTGGCTGATACCCATAAAGTGCCATAAATGGGGTCATTTTTGTTGCTGTATGGAAGGAAGTGTTATACCACCATTCAACCAGAGGCAACCATTTGACCCATTGTGTCTGTTTATCAGATACAAAGCAACGAAGATATCCTTCCAAACATTTGTTTACTATCTCAGTTTTCCCATCAGATTGAGATGATAAGATGAGCTATGAGCTAACTGAGTACCAAGACAAGAAAATAATTCTGTCCAAAAATTTCTAGTGAAAATGGTATCTTTGTCGCTTACAATAATCTTTGGGTTTCCATGTAGCTTTTGAATTGTTTCCATAAATGTAGTAGAACTGTACTCGCTTTAAATGGATGTGATAATGCACAAAAGTGTGCATACTTGGTAAGTCTGTCAACTACCACCATGATGACACTCTTTCCCTCAGACTTGGGTAAACCTTGATAAAATCCATTGAAACCTCCTCCCAACGTTGGCTTGGAATGGATAAAGGTTGTAATAGACTTGGTGTCTTAATTGTTTCAACTTTATTTTGTTGGCAAACCAAACATTCCGCCACAAACTTTTGACTATCTGATTTAAGGCCATCCCAAAAAAATTCTTTCTTAACCCTGTGGTAAGTTTTTAAAAATCCTGAGTGCCCTCCTAAGGGAGAAGTGTGCAATTCCATAAGAATCTTTTTTTTTAGCTGGGAATTCTTACAGAGGTATAAGTGATCTTTGTACCATAACGAATCATTTTGCCAGCTAAATGTATCAGACGTACTGGAATCTTGTTGTAACTTTCGAATAAGTGCCCACACTTCTTTGTCATTCTTCCATTCCTCCCTTGCTTCATTTATCCAGTCTAGTTGGATAATAGAAATGGTGCACAACAATGCTTCCACATCCTCATCCTTTCTTGATAGTGCATCTGCCACCACATTTTGCTTCCCTTTTTTGTAGATGATTTCAAAGTCATAATTGAACATATTTGTGACCCACTTTTGTTGCTCTTCAGAGGATAATATTTGTTCTAAAATGTATTTAAGGCTATCATGATCCATTTTTACGTTGAAGTGTCTTCCCATTAGGTAGGGTCGCCATTTCTTAAGTGCATGGAGTATTGCCAACATTTCCTTCTCATAAATAGCTTTATGTAA